>JAKTRY010000118.1:0-48852 GCA_030579935.1 Ambrosiozyma cicatricosa | reverse complement strand
TCTCTTTGTTGACTCTTTTTACCTCTTTTATCTTCTTCGGCTTTTTTCTTTTTTTGCATTGCCGTTTTTATTCCTTTTCTCTTATCCTTTTTTCCGGAAAAGTAGGTTTTTAACCTTGACAAGGTTTTCTAACGTTGCTCCCGTTACTGGAGTTTTATTATCTATATAGTTTTTATAGTTTCAAATAAAAATTCTAGTATTTTGAGAAAAAAATATGCACATGGAGACAAATTGAATCTCTTTCAGTTATTATATTTTTTTTTATATATGTAACATTTTAAAAGTTTGTGAGAGTGTAATAATAGCTTAAAATAATAATATATTATAATATATAAAAATGTTAAATGTAACATTGTTTTTTTCATCCGGCAGGTGATCGATTCAAATTTTATTACTTCAAATTCGAATTAATTATTTTACTGGTTGATTTTTTTACCTGCTTTCAGGGTAAAAAAATTCTCTTTAGATTAAGGTCGAAAACCCCTGGTGTCAATTTTGCTTAATCCGGTCTTGCAGAGACAGCGTTTGATCGTTTTTATAGTCCCGATCGGTCATGAGACTGTGGTTTATAGTCTTTTGGACTTCAACAAAGACCGCAGTATAATCGAATAATAACCCCAGCGGAGATCAACTAAGGACACTCCTTGTGTGGCCTAGCCCTTAATCACTAGACCACGTACAAGACTGGCCACAATTTTTCATTTTTTTTCTACCTAATAAATTTCATTTATATTAAAAAGGAATAAAAACAAGAAAGTCTTTTCGAATTCGATTAGACTTTCAGATAAGACTCAGTTATCTATACATATATGATAGGATTGTATATAAATAATTAATTTGTTCCACCAAACAATGAAATTTTGAACCAGCTTGGAAAATTCTCAAGTTTAATATAGACTTCAAACAGACGATATTCTCACGGATCTAGATACCTATTAACATATCTCAAGACTGATATATCGAGCTATGAAAGCAACCACATAATAGTGAATTGATATTAATATAAATACACCTGGTTAGGAATCAATTATATAGAGAGGTTTATATAGATCGATATTAGATACGCCTGAGCTACTGCATATATAGATTCAATTTTATAAGTACGACATGCAGTCATGGCTTGCATATCCGATACTAAGTGACTGTTAAAACTTTAAGCTGTAAACAATTAGCGTTGATATTTCACATCCCTCAATTGTATAATTGCTCTAGTTAGTTGATCATAAGCTGGAATATTATCCGATCACTAGGCTTACACTTCGATCATGAATATCGTTATAGGGTTAATAAATTGATCGAATTAAAGCTTAGCACTACGTTAGTGAAGCGCTTGAAAAAGCCATTCAATTTGCCCAAGAGGATCTTTAATGTAAACAAGTAATTCTACTTAAGATCGAACATCTTGTCAAGTTATCAGGATCAGGAAATGCTCCTAGCTCTTAACATGAACTTGTCAACGTTTAGGGTAATTACTTTGAACCGGGACAACACATCAGCTTACTTCATAACCATATCCATCTAGACCAGTTGTAAATAATCCCGAGCATAAAAACTCCGCAGTGAGTTACCGAATTTGGTAATGCGACAAATTCCAAATTCAATTGCAATTTTCCACAAAAAGGTAAATTGGATTTGCGAATTTCTTTATGGGTCTAAAAAAATTGTTCGACTGGAGTCTGGTGCGCGAATTCCGAATTTGGCTGTTGCAACGGCAAGCTCTACGGAGACTCGAAGAGCGATTGCTTTGGCGAACTAAAAGTTTGCTCTTTTCCACTTCCATCAAGCAATCAAGCAATCAAGCAATCAAGTACTCAATGATCAAGCTTGAAAAATCTTTTTCAACACTTCTTTTTGCTTAATATATATTTAGGAACCTAAGTATGAAGAGCAGGTTCAAGATTGCTTGTTGATCAAATTACTGAGAACAGCACACTGAAGTAAAAAGTGGTGATTGCGTGGTTACAAGTTGTTTACGCGTATGTCACATGGTGCGGATTTTTTCGAAATTTATTTGAAAAATTTTAAAGATTATGGTGTCCTGCAACTTGCCGATCGGACCACTATCCGTTTTGGGAATCCAAGTAACTGTAATTTCAAAATTCAGAGGACCCTCGAGTCCGACCCATTCATAAATCATGAATCATAGGAAGTATGAAGTAGTAGATTCTAACTGATAACAGATAGAAACGCGTCCCAATATCGATTACGCGTCCGTGCTTCTATCGAAGGTAGTACCAAAATTCTGCAAAACGGCTACTACCAAGTTATAGTCTCCATTTTGCAAAAAGGTACCCTCCAATTACCTAAATGAGGGGTCAAATTCAAATTCATGACCATTTGTAAAAAACTAACCGGTAAATTCCTGCTCCAGTGCCCTGAAGATAAAAAAATGCAAACCTTGAACACCACGAGGTCAAATTTTGATTTACATCCTAGTACTAGATACTAGCTTGTTTAAGCAAGATTAATTTCCAAAAACTGTTGAGATGATCGATAGTTGGATTTCCCCTATTTGCATGAATTGCATACTGATATATCAGATTCTAATTAAGCAGAAATCGTTGGGTAGGCCGGGAGATTCAAGAATCAGGTACATGGTGGCCTGTGAGGAGTACTTCTGGCCAATCAAAAACAACAGATGATGGTCCATGCATATAGTGGGGAGTAACATATTAGCAATGACCAGTGACATGTTACCAGACTCCAGAGCCATTTGAATATTCCAACTGGGCATTGAAATTGAAATGATGAAATCAAGTTGGTAAATAGATCGAGTCTTCGACTCTTTCGACCCAAACAAAAACAAAACAGGCAACGAGCTCGACCTTTCGGGAATCGGGCTTCGCGGCCCTGTGTACTATGTTTTGATGAATTTACAGAATCAAGGCTGTTAAGCAGGGCAGAGTTCTCAAGGTCAATGACGACGTCGTCAGTAAGAGAAGGAAATTGCCTCTTCAGTAGTGATTGGGGATGAGAAGAAACATTTGCATTGATTTGTTGATTTTATTTCCTTGGATGAGACTTTCTACTTCTTTAAAAGGAAAGATATCAACAAACAAACTTATAAATCTGGAGGATAAACAAAATCAGCATATTGCAATATGGGATCGAACCCGCACCTAAAATTTACTGCGTGCAAGCTTTCACATAATTAAGCCAATATGCTAAGTGCTTGTATCATAAATAAGTGATCTCTAAGTTAACCGTAATTAGGTGGCTGTTTTTACAGTTCCCCTCTTTAAGGGTACATTAATCTTGTGATTAACCTACTGTTGCTTCTTTTATTTATCGTAAACATCTATATATAACTGGTTGTAATGTTTTGAATGGCATATGATTGATATATGTGATTTCAAAGGGATGTGTCCGGGTTCAAGGTCAGCACTGACCATGTACATCTTTGGAATTCTTACACGCATTGGTCACTTATTTGCGGGGGTTTCCAGAGCCAGCCAGAGACAGTGGATGGAGAATTCCGGACTTTGGCTCATTTGTAAGGCACAATTTATAGTTCAGGTTTTTATCCAGGTGGCTGGATTTGTACGGCAAATAGTACTATTTTTAGGATATCAGTTTTATCCAATCCAGCTTGTAGAACCCCTGATGTTGTGCCTAGTTGTGCCGTTTCAACTGCATTCATGCAAGCTATTGTTTTTAAAAATAAAAATTCATTGAAATTGAAATAGGCAAAATGAGAACAGCTATACAATATAGGTGTACACATTTCTACTACCTGTAACAGAACAGATAGTGAGAATATACACTAGTACACTTTTCAAAATCCAGTATACATTTTTGTTTCAACTTTCAACTTTCATCATGGCTATAGATGTTGGAAAGACGGCGATTAAGGGTACAGTAATTTTTGAAGGAATTATCCTGAATAATCGAAAAATCCGAAATTATTAGTGGAAAAAGAAAAGGGAACGAAGAATCAAGAAACTAATATTTAGGTTTGAAAGAAAACAAGTTATAGCTTAGGAGATCTTGTCCGCTTTCTGATTGTCCATGCTCTTCTAGCTTCTAGTGCTTTTACTGGGAAGCTAGTTTTGCGAGCTAAAATTGAAACTTTGCATGTTCTTCAATTGAGACTTGTCGCTGAAAATTCTCGAAGAGTGGATTAACAGGCCTCAAACTTGTTCATCGTACATGGCATGACATGAACTGATCATGATCATTCCTCTATATACAGCCGCCGGACATGGCCAATTAATGATATGGTGAGCACTATGAACATGCTTTCATATATGACGTAGACCGTATACCCTATACCGAAGTTTCAATTAAATTACACTCCGGCTATACGCAGTCGTCGGGACTCGGTTCTATAATTTCCAATCAACTCGCATGTTGGCATGTTGCCCATACCTTTTAATTCACTTGTGTTTGTAACGTAGTGCATGCCAAATTTGAACTTGTATAAACAAGTTAAAATTTTCATTATATAAATGTCAAGGTAACGGTTCAATTACAGGCAAAGGTTGAATCCGAGATAGAAATACTACATTCCTAGAATGTTTTTGGGAGATCATGAATTCTACAGGGGGCAGCATTGTTTAAACCTAGATTGAGTATCGACGCCGGCCCAAGTGACACCCACGGGGTCGTATGCCAGCTTAATCACTGGAATATCCTACCCTACCTGGGAGGAGAAATTAAGAATTGCAGATAAGACTATGTATACGTAAGGGGTTTATGGTTTATCGTTGTATAGAGCATATTTTTAGTGAAAGTATCGCCTGAATAAGTGAATAAGGCTAACTTGATATTTTCTATTTTGCTTAAAATATGACTAAAATTAAAAAAAAATCCATCAAACGACTGAACTAACGGTTACATTTAAGCCCAGGCTGGAAATCTGCTCCTGCAAGCGCGAAATCCCGCCTGCACAGTGGGAGTTAAATCTTTAATCTTGATGCACACTATTTTTAGGCATGCCTAGTTGAACACACAAACAAACAGTTTGGGTAAAGGTAAACTCACCAGATTCAGATCCAGATGGATGAACACAAGTTACACAACTCGTTGCACCAGTGACGATGTCGTTGCCTCTGTGAAGTTATTCTTAGGTTACACTGCCATCCAGCACTATTCATTCTGGAGTAATCTATCAACTTCGGGTTTCGCAATTCCCTCATCAATGTCATTGATCCCTGTTTCCCTCCAGGCATATAAAGACCCATGTTTCCCCTGTTTTCTGTCCATCAAATTTGTTGTCCCTTTTCCATTCTCCTCTTTCTTCATCATTACACAGATCAACAGTTTATAAGACACATTCGCTTCGATAAACACACTTTAACATACTCAAATCTATTACAACAATGAAGTTCTCCACTGTTTTGTTCTTAGCCTCCGCTGCTTTGGCTTACGATTACCAACCAATCGCTTACTCTAATGCTTCATCAACTACTCCAGAATTTTGGACAACCACAACTGAAATTGGCACAAAGACTGTTACTTTGACTTGTACTGAAACTGTTTGTGAGTGTTCTGACTTGACCACCACTGTTCCATCATCCGTTGTTCCAACTTCTCCATCTAACCCAACTAAGCCAGTTCCATCAAACCCAGTCAAGCCAACTAAGCCAGCTCCAAAGCAATCTTCATACTTCCCAACCCCAGTTCCAACTCCTTCAGGTCCAGAATGTTGGACTACCACCACTGAAGTTAATTCCAAGACTGTCACTTTGACTTGTACTGAAACTGTTTGTAAGTGTCCAGAATTGACCACCACTGTTCCATCATCCGTTGTTCCAACTCCTTCAGGTCCAGAGTATTGGACTACCACTACCGAAGTTAATTCCAAGACGGTCACTTTGACTTGTACTGAAACTGTCTGTAAATGTCCAGAATTGACCACCACTGTTCCATCATCCGTTGTTCCAAACACTCCAGTTTCAACCACTCCAGTTCCAACCAAGCCAGTTCCAGCATCTACTTGGTCTTCCATCTGTGAAGTTGACTCCAAGACTGTTACTTTGAGTTGTACTGAAACCATTTGTCAGCACGAGTCTTTCTCAACCACTGTTCCAAGCTCTGAAGTTCCTCTAGTTACTCCATCTACTGTCCCAGGTACTACTCCAGCTCCAGAAACTCCAAAGGCTTCTACTACTGTTGTCGTTTCCTGTTCCGAAGGTGAATGTTCCACTGGTCCAACTCCAGAACCATCTGTTGAGAAGTCTACAACTGTCCCAGCTGTTCCAGCTGCCACAAAGTCTGTCACTTGTGAAGGCGATTCTTGTAAGACCACTGTCATCCCACCAGCTCCAACTTCCCCAGCCACTCCAGCTTCTTCTGCTCCAGCTGTTACCACCGCTGAGGGTGCTGCTAACATTGTCTCCCAATCTGTCTTTGGTGTTGCTTTCGCTTTCGTCATGTCCGCTTTGTTCTTATAATTTAGAGACTTCTCTAGATTATGATTACAATTTTTCTCTTCATTATTTTCCGATACGTTGAAGACTTGACAATCACACCCTGCTAATATCTAATTTTAGACTCTTCAGTTATTCTTTTTGTCATTATTATCTTTGATTTTTGTTTCGATCTTAATTGGTTAAGTCATTAATTCGTGCATTTGTTTTTTTCATTACCTTCGGTTACCTGTTCATACGTACTGTGATATCTTAGTTAAATTTTTTTTCTTTTAATGTTTTTATTAATATTCTTGGTATTTCATTGCTACTTCATTGAGACAATTCAATGAGTTTCATGAAATGTGGTTTTGAACTATTGAAGACTTCTTTTCTGGTTCCGCTCTTTGGTTTATTCTTACTTTTCTTTCCCCTCTAATTTAATTTGGTCTCAATCAGCTCACATTTCTGAGTTCTAACTGGCTTTTTGGATTCCAAAATTTACTGAATAGCAAATGTCGTACGTCGATAAATTACAGATAATGGACTTTATAGTAGAATTCTTGGAAAATTGTTGATCTATCCGATAGGAATTCTATCTAGACAAATGACTAAGTCGTGCGATTACCAATTGTTGTTTCTGCTGTATAGATTTTGGACATGTCGTACTAAGAAATGGAAATTTGATTCCTTGATATATTACCGATATACCAAGAAACTCAAAACGTATTAGTACATCAACCCATACCAACAACAATCTACAACATAAAGAAATCACAAAATTGATGGTAATTAATTTCACCATTTACTTTCAAGTGGATCTTTGACTTGTTATCTACAGATGGTGAAGAAGACTGTGAAGCCGGGAAGGTGATTAGTGGTCATACATGAATACTCAAATTAAGTCCAGAATCTAGACTCGAACTATATGCTAATTTTCACTGTGTTCTTGTGTAGAAGAAATTAAGAATCATGATGTATATTCAAATAAGCCAGGTTTAAGTTGATAAAGTCCAGGAATTGGCTCGGAAACGTTTGAAGTTTTTAAATGACCCTCTCGTGAACAAGAAACAGATACATTGTTGGTGATCAAACCGACCTCTAAAATCAAATTTAACACATCTAAATCAACTAATCACAGGCTCACCACTAAGAATAATTAATTTTTTAACAGGACCTAGCCAAAACTTTCTATATGAAAGAAACGGGAGCTTACTAGCTTGATCGTCTGTCAAAGGCATGCTAGATCGACAAGAGCACCCAAGATCTTTCTCGACCTTTTACCGTTTCTAAACGGGACATCTGGATCACCACTGAACATCAATCAAAAAAAAAAACATGCTGCTTCTATAACCATGATCGGAGTCCAAAAAAATGAATGATCACATATCGAATTTGAAAACTTATTCAACAGGATACCACTCATAGTTGAAAGCTAAACATGCCCCCACTGCATATTTTACAAGAAAAGTTCATGGGCAGAATGATGCCATCACAACATTACATTCAACTCAACATTTACTTGGATATCCTAAGTTCTAATAAGAATAATTAGTCATCACTTTTCGTCATCACCAAAATCCCATATCAACATTGTAGCCAACAACCATGGCGATGTACCTTACCGACGCTAAGTTCCACGGGTTAATGCCTCGGTGTTATCAGTTATGCTTGTTGTTGTTGTTGTTGCTGTTTGTGTATTTAAAAGTAATTAATTCAAACAATGGACCTCAGGTACTATATAGGGATCTTGAAAACATGATATTGATACCAGTATGAAATCGTTGATGCTGGCATTAACCTCGGGTTTGCGTATTGACGTTGTTATCATCATTCATGCATTGGCATTGGCTATTATTAGACATAGTATAAATATCAAAGAGGTTCCACTTTTGCTATAACAACATCAACAGTATTGAAGTATGGTTGCGGTATAACGATGCTGTTAACCACGTTATATAAATAAAAAAATGGATATACTTTGAATCATTCATCATGAAACGTGGACGTTCTGACTGTTAAAATGACATCATGAACTTAACTTTCAACTAAGTATAGACAAGAAGGTTAGAATAACTTGAGACTATATTGTTGCGGTAATCGAATGTTTGATAATGAACAAAACGTATTTTGCCGAAAGCCTAGATCAAACTTCAATGTGTCAAAAATTTCATATAAGCAGTATAGTGAGTGATAACCAGCTGATCGAGAGGAAGTGAAAATCGAAACAGCCAACTGATACTTGTAACCAATTTTAAATTGGCTTGCTGATGAATCATAGTTTATCGAAAGTATTTAAGGTACTTGAGTCTGAGAAACAAACATGCCTAGAGTGCACCGTTTGACTTAACCTTTACCTATTTTGGCTATGGTGAAATAAAAAAAGTGGGTGGTAAATCAGTTGGAATGGCGTACCGTAAAACACAAAAGCACATTATTGCTAAATACCTGTTTCATGTACTGGAATGAAGGTTCCAGCTTTCAACGTATGGATCACATGGTTCGGGATACGACTCACGAGTCACGAGCCGGTTCATTCGTAAGCGAACCCTTTTCACCTGTCATTCATGCACGCTTGCTTCAGAAGTGACTAATTGTCAATTGTATAAAGTAGGTTTATGATACCCCGAACACCATTCCTGACCTGTGAAGCAATGATGACCAACCGAGCATCAATTATGTACGTGATTCTTGACTTTTCCTTGGTTGGCAAACTTGCTGTACGTACATGGGCTTCATTGGAAATTGGAACATTGAAAAGTTTGCCTCGGGGAGAGAAATCATCATTGCGGTTCTCGAACATCTAGATGAAATGACATGGGCTGAATTGATGAAAGGGGTGAATCTGTAGATCAATAAAGAAGGTAAATGACTAGTTCAACATGTGATTCCGTTTAGAAGTGATAAAGATGGTATGGAATCACGGTAAATACTGAGCATAATTATGCATGGTGTTTCAAACGAAGACGTCGACTTGTTAGCAACAAGCAAAACAACAATCAAGTGAATATGATTTCGAACATTTGGAGCAAGCTCACCAGCTGGTAGTTGGTAGTAGGCAGTAGGCAGTAAGGATTCAAATTGGAGGAAAAGAGCCTGAATGAATAAATATATCCACTGATTCCTTTCCTCAAGCATCGCGCATGGAGCAACTATTGCGCTGTATATTGTATACTGTATAGCTATAATTAGCTATTAGCAAGCTGCCACCAGCCTGCCACTGCCTGCCAGTACAGCAAATCAATTGAAAAAATCAAGTTGCCTTGGACGATTGACGCACTTGAGACTTGAAGACTCAAATTTTTGTGATATGATCGCGTCGATCTTGTCGATCTTGTCGATTTGAGCAAAACTTGACATGGCATACATGGCCTAAATCTGTTTTCATCAATCTTACAGATTCCCATTTGCATTACCATTCACAACAATATATCCATCTCATCGTTACATGTTTGAAATCTATCACTAAAGCTCATCGCTAAGGTCCTTATTAATTGCTTTCATTTTTAACCTACACCATCTCTATTTTCCTTCAACGTTCAGTTCTTGGTTGGTAGAGTCGAAGGTCATAGCTACTCTTTTATCTTAGATCTCCTGGGATTGCTTAGATTGACCCAGTTATTTCCAAACCTATAGTATATGTTCTCGAAAAAGCAATCAATTCAATCGCACGTGCCGACTTTCTTTCCAAATCTTCAAAAGTTACGCAAGTAAATGGTGAACACTCAAATTTACACTTTGAAAAATATTTACAAGATCCACGCCAACTTGTTTTTTCATTTTCTTGAGCAATTAATATACTAAAGGTCTTGAGGACACATTCCCCACGGTTCTTTTTGTTGTGTTGGGAAAGTGGCCAGATTGTTTCAATGATGACAATTGACTGAACTTTCACCGAGGATTGTTATTATTGGAGCAATCACCGGACAACTTACAACTTGGTACCCTCGATACTTCGATTAGGGTACACCATTTGCTGGATGCAAAGATACAATTTGATTCAAATTCAAGCAGGGAGACAGATGTAACATCATTCATGGTGAATATCTACTATCTTCGAAAAAGAAACCAGCTCTCAGATCCTCATCTCTTTACCATTTCGTCATCCAATTGAGACCAATCCTACGCTTGCTTTAGCTTTTTGGCCTCTATCTCATTCCTTCCGTACAATCATGAGTGCCAAATGCTATTTTTACACTATCAAGCTCTCACCAGTGGTATTACAACCCACAACCAACACCGAATATAACATAGTTTTAAGTGAATGATCTTCAAGCAACAAAAGTAATATAAATACTGGTCGAGTTTCCTTTTTTTTCACAATCAATTTTTCCCCTCCAATTTATCTATCTTTATCATCATTAAACATCACCAACTCATTCAATCGCTTCTACTTTTACTACAATTACTCAATCAACAATGAAAAATTTAGCTCTATATGTTTTCCCAGTCTTGTTAGCTCAAGCTGCCAATGCTTATGACTTCGCCAGAAGAGATGAGTATGTTCCAGTCTTTGTTTACTCCAACGGTACAACCACCACCACACCAAACCCTGAACCACTTCCAACAACTTCCGAATCAACATCCATTATCACCATCACCACTTGTGATAACGATGGATGTCACCCAATCACCTCCACCTCCACTGGTCCAGGTCCAGCACCAGAACCAAGTACTTCAATCATCACCATTACTACTTGTGATGACAATGGATGTCACCCAATTACCTCTACTTCTGTTAATCCAGGTCCAGAACCACAACCAAGTACTTTAATCATTACCACCACCACTTGTGATGACAATGGATGTCATCCAGTTACTTCTACCTCTGTTGTTCCATGTCCAGAACCAACATCCCCAGAAACTTCAATTATTGTCACTACTTCTTGTGATGGTGATAAGTGTCACCCAGTCACTTCTACATCTGTTGGTCCAGCTCCAGTTCCAGTTCCATCATCCACCACCCAAGTCATTACTACCACCACTTGTGATAACAATGGCTGTCACCCAGAGACCTTCACCACCACTATCCCATGTACTCCAGGTGAAACCATTCCAGCCACTACTATCCCTGAAATCACTGTTCCAGGTACTACTATTCCAGATATTACAACTGTTCCAGAAACTACCATTCCAGGTACTACCATCCCAACCATCATTGTTCCAACTGCTCCAACTCCAGAAACCCAAGATGAAATTGTTCCAGGTACCACTGTTCCAGAATCCCCAACTTCTCCAAGCTCTTCAGAATCCACAAGTTCTCCAGGTTCTCCGGAATCTTCACCAGCTGTTCAAACTGCTTTTGAAGGTCTTGCTGCTAAAGCTGCTGAGCAAAGAATTCTCGGTATTGCCATTCCGCTTGCTGCCGCTTTCTTGTTGTTGTAAGTTCATTAACAAGCAATCAATTTTAATTCAATCTAATCAATCTAATACTATAATTCCCCACTATATCACCATCTTTTAAAATCCAAAGACTTAGTTGAGTTTCTTTTCTAATTGATTTTTTGACTGCTGACCATATTCTCTTGTTTGCTGCATAACTGAATTTGACTTCGAGTTTGTTATAGCTGCATAAATTTGAGGGTAATATTACATCACAGGCCTACTAGTTGTTTCGATGTTGGTTTCGACGGTTTTAAATTGAAACAAACTAGCTTTAGTTTTCCTTTTGTCCAATTTGTGTTTCCCTTAAATTTTTTTATTTCTTTCTCCTTTGGTGTCTGATTATACTCGCATTTTAGTACTATTTGTTTTGTTCTCCATTCATATTTATATCTTCAATTACTTGGAACGTTTTTCTTTTTCTTTCTACTTGTTAAGTTCCAATCTTCTTGTCCGTTTTTCCATATATGGCTTTTGATTTCTATTGCCGTATGTTTTTGTGTTACATATCAACTTCGATATTTATATAGTTAGCTAGTTCTAATTCTATACACATGTTTATCAATATATTCTTTTACCTATATAATCAACTTAAGCTGGCCCACATGTACAGCTAGCCTGTTAGCTACTAAACTTTTAGCTCGAGCTATTGCTCACTATACGTGAGAAATTTGCGATAGATAGCTCAATTCTGGCCCGGGGCCACAGCTGGCGCAGTGCAATCAATATCGATCCGGCCGGACTTTTTAGGAGTACGAAGAATCACTTGAATCATATATATATACTAGCCGGAATCATGTACGTACTACGTAGGTATACTTTACTGTTTATGTCAATCATTTCAGATGATTCACAATTCATATATATAGATCTAGGTAGATAGATATACTTTGTTCAAATGCTAACATCATCATGAATCATTCATGATTCTTTTCACTAGAAGCGAGATCAAGTCGTCTTCTTGGACAATTTGGCCACTAGTGCAAGCTAATTAGCTGTCTGATTTTAAAGCTCGGAGGTTTTAGGCGGTTTACCGCGTCCTTTCGAATTATAAAAGAGAGTTCATATATATAGCCAGAACCTATATAGGTGGCCAATTTGAAGATAGTTTCATTTGAATATAGATATCTGCACGATCCACTATATCATATAATTTCACTCAAAATCAGGATATGAAAAAATCCATGTTAATTAGCTTTATACATGGACGTGGGATCCACGGAGTTCAGTTTTGAAAATGAATCTTTGTGATTCAATTGATTCATTTAGCTATATTAAGTACCAGCCATTTATAGTTGTAGCTACTATAGCAGGAGTCTGGAGTCATCCCCTGATCCGTGATAAAAAATATCCCACAACAACGTTACGTAATTTGCACTAGCTGCTCGAAGAAATTTGCTAGCAAACTTCAAATTTGTGAATTTTTCACCGAAAAATGGTGCCATATATATAAATACCATAATTCATTCATAGACATGGAAATGGAAATGGAAATGACTTCAGAGAATTCCAAGAAATAGGTGCTATAATCAGCAAACTCGCTTAAATGAGTAACACCGGCCATTAAACAAAAGAAATCAATTCGATCATTATTAAAATAGGATGATTCAATTTAGGCAACGTACCGGAAAATGTGGGGTAATTCGTGCTTTGAAGCAACCTGGTTATACTAAAAAACATTCAATATATTAGCTATATATCAATTTGTAAAGCGATCTGAACCATGAATCATCTCCGGGCAAGTTTAATGAAATTTTGACATCATATAATCGAGTACACACATGCCATGAAATTTATCTAATCAGCGTTGAAAAGTTTTTATATAGCAATTAACTTATAAGCAATATCGTGTTTACCGGGTGCAGTTCTATGGGTATGGGTGTGGTGCAAGCTGGTTTAACAGCTTCTTGTATAGGGGGTTTGAATCATTCGAATCATCTGGAAAATGATACACACCCTTCAAGGGCTTCGAATGATTTACATTGCAACAGTTATAATGGTGGCCATTGTCAAGAGCTTGTGTATTTAGGATGACTCAATATTCAATATTTGAGAATTTTTGAGCCAACGTACCCTCGTCACTCGTCACTCACTCGTCACGTCGAGGAACGAAAATTTTTCAAGCGTATCGAAGGTATCGAATGTTGCATGCACTTTTACGATCAAGATTCCAGTGGCAGTGGAGTTTATATAGGGTGTGTGGAGTTAACAAGAGGCTTATTAGTGATTAGTGATTTGTGGTAATTGGTAATTGAGTCATATAAGATACAGATAGCTGTGTATGGCAGTGTTTCTTTAGTGGAAATTAGTGGATTAAGTTGAGGTAATTTGTCAAGTAGAAATGCAAATTTGTGGAGAAAAAACAGAAATTGAAGAGAATACCACTGGCCAAGCTCTCTTAAGGTCATTTGTGAGTAGCTGACCAATGAGAGGGGAGAGATGGTGGTGTTTCGGAGTAGGGAGTCAGGAATGGAGTCATTTGACATTTGAGTAAGCTGATGATTCAAATTGATTCACAGCTGTTATTGTTGAGTAGAACAAAAAGAATAAGAAAAATAAGTTAAAACAATAAGAGGGTGTAGTAGTAGTAGTAGTAGTAGTAGTAGTAGTAGTTGCAGTTACAGTTGCAGTTGCACTACAGTGTATGCCGTGCAGTCATCATGTCCGGGACTGTGCTGAGCGTGGGTTTCAATAGTGTGAGTGATCGTGTCCCCACTGACCTGACTCACTTATATATATCTGGCTGTTTCCCCGTTTCCTGTTTCCCCCTCCCTCATACCCCTTTTCCCTTTTTGCCCTTACTCCCTCTCCTATCCACCTCTTCTCCTTCTTCCCTTCCACATCATCAACCACTCCCACTCCCAATGTCGAACGTTGAAGACCATTCCTCTCTACACAAACTCAGAAAGGAGTCTGAGATCCTTTCCAATGCTAACAAAATCTTGGTCGCAAACAGAGGTGAAATCCCAATTAGAATCTTCAGATCTGCTCATGAATTGTCAATGCAAACTGTTGCTGTCTATTCCCATGAAGATAGATTGTCAATGCATAGATTGAAAGCTGATGAAGCCTATGTCATTGGTCACCGTGGTCAATTCTCTCCTGTTCAAGCTTATTTGGCTATTGATGAATTGATTAAGATTGCTTTGGAACATGATGTTTCAATGATTCACCCTGGTTATGGTTTCCTTTCTGAAAACTCTGAATTTGCTCAAAAAGTTGAAGAATCTGGTATGATCTGGGTTGGTCCTCCTCATAATGTTATCGATGCAGTCGGTGATAAAGTGTCTGCTAGAAACTTGGCTAATGCCGCTAATGTTCCTGTGGTTCCTGGTACTCCAGGTCCAATTGAAGATATTAAAGAAGCTGAAGAATTCGTTGAGAAATATGGTTACCCTGTCATTATTAAAGCCGCCTATGGTGGTGGTGGTCGTGGTATGAGGGTTGTCCGTGAAGGTGATGATTTACAAGATGCTTTCCAACGTTGTTCTTCTGAAGCTAAAACTGCTTTCGGTAACGGTACTTGTTTCATGGAAAGATTCTTGGATAAGCCAAAGCATATTGAAGTTCAATTGTTAGCTGATAACTATGGTAACGTTATTCATTTGTTTGAAAGAGATTGTTCTGTGCAAAGACGTCACCAAAAAGTTGTTGAAATTGCTCCTGCTAAGACTTTACCAACTCATGTTCGTGATGCTATCTTAACTGATGCTGTTAAATTGGCTAAGACTGCTAACTACAGAAACGCCGGTACTGCTGAATTCTTGGTTGATAACCAAAACAGACACTATTTCATTGAAATTAACCCAAGAATTCAAGTTGAACATACCATCACTGAAGAAATCACTGGTGTTGATATTGTTGCCGCTCAAATTCAAATTGCTGCTGGTGCCTCATTGGAACAATTGGGTTTGTTACAAGATAAGATTACCACCAGAGGTTTTGCTATTCAATGTAGAATCACTACTGAAGATCCTTCAAAGAATTTCCAACCTGATACCGGTAAGATCGAAGTTTACAGATCTTCTGGTGGTAATGGTGTTAGATTGGATGGTGGTAATGGTTTCGCTGGTGCCATAATTTCTCCTCATTATGATTCCATGTTGGTTAAATGTTCCACTTCTGGTTCCAACTATGAAATTGCTAGAAGAAAGATGATTAGATCTCTTGTTGAATTCAGAATTAGAGGTGTTAAGACTAACATTCCTTTCTTGTTGGCTTTATTGACTCATCCAATCTTTATCGGTGGTGACTGTTGGACTACATTCATTGATGACACTCCTGAATTGTTTGAAATGGTTTCCTCAAAGAATAGAGCTCAAAAGTTGTTGGCTTACTTGGCTGACTTATGTGTCAATGGTTCTTCTATTAAGGGTCAAATTGGTGCTCCTAAACTACATGAAGAGGCTGCTATTCCAGCTTTGATTGATACTAAGACTGGTGAGGCTGTTGATGTCTATAAGCAACCTCCAGCTGGCTGGAGACAATTTTTGTTGAAGCATGGTGCTGATGAATTTGCTAAACAAGTTAGAAACTTTGATGGTTGTTTGGTCATGGATACTACTTGGAGAGATGCTCATCAATCTTTGCTTGCTACGCGTGTTAGAACCATTGATTTACTGAACATTGCTCCAACTACTGCTCATGCTTTCAGTGGCGCCTTTGCTTTAGAATGTTGGGGTGGTGCCACCTTTGATGTCGCTATGAGATTCTTGCATGAAGACCCATGGGATAGATTAAGAAAGATGAGAGCTGCTGTTCCAAACATCCCTTTCCAGATGTTGCTTAGAGGTGCTAACGGTGTTGCTTACTCTTCTTTGCCTGATAATGCCATTGACCATTTCGTTAAACAAGCTAAGGATAACGGTGTTGATATCTTCAGAGTCTTTGATGCTTTGAATGATTTGGAACAATTGAAGGTTGGTGTTGATGCTGTTAAGAAGGCCGGTGGTGTTGTTGAATCCACTATCTGTTACTCTGGTGACATGTTGAAACCAGGTAAGAAATACAACTTGGAGTACTACTTGGAAACCGTTGATGCCATTGTTAAGATGGGTACTCACTTCTTGGGTATCAAGGATATGGCTGGTACTTTGAAGCCTGCTGCCGCTAAGATCTTGATCGGTGCCATTAGAGAACGTTACCCACAATTACCAATTCATGTTCACACCCATGACTCTGCTGGTACTGGTGTAACCACTTATGTTGCTTGTGCCAATGCTGGTGCTGATATCGTTGATTGTGCTGTCAACTCCATGTCTGGTTTAACTTCTCAACCTTCTTTGTCTGCTTTCTTGGCTGCTCTTGATGGTGAAGCTGGTGTTACTGAAGATGCCGCTAGAACTTTGGATTCATACTGGGCTGAAATGAGACTTTTGTACTCTTGTTTCGAAGCTGACTTGAAGGGTCCTGATCCAGAAGTTTACAACCATGAAATTCCGGGTGGTCAATTGACTAATTTGCTTTTCCAGGCTCAACAAGTTGGTTTGGGTGAACAATGGTTGGAAACCAAGAAGGCTTATGAAGCTGCTAACATGTTGCTTGGTGATATTGTCAAAGTTACTCCTACTTCCAAGGTTGTTGGTGATTTGGCTCAATTCATGGTTTCTAATAAACTTACAAGTGAAGATGTTGAACGTTTGGCTAGTGAATTGGATTTCCCAGATTCTGTTTTGGATTTCTTTGAAGGTTTGATGGGTACTCCATATGGTGGTTTCCCTGAACCATTGAGAACCAACGTTATCACTGGTAAGAGAAGAAAGTTAACTAGACGTCCAGGTTTGGAATTGGAACCATTTGACTTGCATGCTATAAAGGAAGATTTGGTTTCTAGATTTGGTCCTTCAATTAATGAATGTGATATTGCTTCTTACAACATGTACCCTAAGGTCTTTGAAAACTTCAAGCAAATGCAAGACAAGTATTCTGATTTGTCTGTTTTACCAACCAGATTCTTCTTGGCTGCTCCTAAATTGGATGAAGAAATTGATGTTGAAATTGAGCAAGGTAAGACTTTGATTATTAAGGTACAAGCTATTGGTGATTTGTCTCCAGCCACCGGTCAACGTGAAGTTTACTTTGAATTGAATGGTGAAATGAGAAAGGTCACTGTTGAAGATAAGACTGCTGCTGTTGAAACCGTTACTCGTCCAAAGGCTGACGCGCACAATCCAAATGAAGTTGGTGCTCCAATGGCTGGTGTCATTGTTGAAGTTCGTGTTCACTCTGGTGTTGAAGTCAAGAAGGGTGACCCATTGGCTGTCTTGAGTGCTATGAAGATGGAAATGGTTATCTCTGCCCCTGTTTCTGGTAAGATTGGTGATGTTATCGTTAAGGATAATGACTCTGTTGATGCTGGTGATTTGCTTGTTAAGATTTTGAAGGAAGATGTTGAAACTCCAAAGGCTGAATAAGTCTGACTTCTTTCTCATCTTTTTTTTTTCTATCAATCGTTTTAGTGTTTTATCTTTTCTTGAATTTGCTTTCATTTTCGTTTTTTATTGAATGATATGTTCTTATATCTATCTTCTTTCCGTTTTCTTTTTTTATTCTACAAACCACCCACACAAACCCATTCTCACTTTTCCCGTTTTATAACATTTATTTATTTTTGTCTTTATCCGTTTTGCTCTTTCCCCATATTGATGTTACAGTTCAATTTACTAAGTCATTCCATGAGTTTATGTTATTCTTTTAAGTTTTATTTTTCTATTTTTTACTTGTTGCTTTTTGATTCTTCCAATTTTACAAATTGTGAGTTATATTTTGTGCATATTCAAATTTATAGCCTCTTCAATTCTAGTTTCCGAATTTACGTTTTTTATCAGTTTTCAACTTAATATCAATAATCCAATATCTGTGTAGCTATTTCTTTAAAGACTATATAGTAATCCGACCAATATATGCAAGGTTTCAATTAATAATACAATTGGTAGGTAATATACAAAGCTTCTCAATATTCTTCAAACAATAACGTTCAACAACAGTACCTTAAATTAATATAAAAGTTCTAGATCGTCAGTGATACAGATCTAGGTTGTAACCTATAATGATCAACTCCCAGTTGATCAGTTCCAATAATAAGAAAAGATCCAAAGCCGTAGTAGACACCTCAAATAGCACAATGAATTTAATTAACTCAGTTAACCAATAGTAGTAACAGCTAACGATTATACGTCTTCAGCAGTCTCTGGTACTCAGCATCCAATCTCTCATGCTCAATAACTTTACTTCTTAACTGATCCAACATATCCTGAGGTCCATTCCACTGAACACCACTTCCCTCGTTCTCATCTTCGTCATCATCAATACCATTATCATCATGAAAAGCAATAGCCAGACTTCTTTTCTTACTACCTTCGTTACCACCACTTCCCCCACCACCAGAAGAAACGAGTTCAAAGACATGTTTATTCTGACTCATCAATTTCGTCCAAAATAAAAGCAGTTCATTGGATGAATCCACGGTGTCACATAATGTTTTCATTTGTTCTCTTTCATGTTTTATCGTTTCTGTGGTGGATTGAATCGTTGTCGTTAGTGCCGTTAGTCGGTCTAATTCGGATTGTAGTTGTCTGTCTCTGTCTGTTATTATTGCTGGCAGGGCTTCTGTTGCCGTTGCTGTTGTGGAGGTTTTATTTGTTGTGTTTGTTGTCCCTGTTATCGTGGGTTGATTTTGAGGAGGCGTTTGTGGTGGAGATGCCGATATAATTTTGTTTGAGTTCGTGGTTCGTTGTTGCTTTTCTGACATTTTGTTATCTTTGTGTTTGTCTTAAAAGAGTATTGAGGTTTTGAGTGATGAACTTGTCTGCTGTAACCCTGTCTCAATTGTACAAACAAGCTGAATAAACATGCAGTTTCGCAGTTAAATTACGCGTCTTTCTGAAAGGAGGATGGAAATTGAGTTTCGCACGCCATGGACGACCAGAATTGAAAGACTCAATCAATCCTGGCTTTACTTTCCTTGGTATACAAGTGCTCATCATCACACTTTCACTCATTCTACAATGCAAGAGATAGCCAGTATTACTTGAGGCTTTGCTTTCAATGACCAACATCTGATCAACCAACGCATTTATCTAGCCATCACGATGATCACACACTGAATTCGTTTCATGAAGTCTACATTCCTTGAAGGTCAAACGACGGTAAATTCTTCTCAATATTTTGAAGGTCTAGAAATTGTATCTGAAGTTGGTTAGAATTTTGCAAATTACCATTCAAAAGTGATAGAAATAAAGATATATAGACAAAAGAAGAAAGCAAAGTACATATTCTCAAATACAGCAAAGCAACCATAGAAAAACACACACACAATTCATTCTTTGATATCGATTACACTTGCTGTTGCTCTTGACCTTAGACCATCAAACGTCATTCAAGTGTTTCAATCATTCAAATCCACATTTTCAAAATCATCATCTGGTCCGAAACCATAAATTTCACAAGCTATTGAATAATTAACACCATACCCATTAGTCTGATGCTTTACATAATATGTATTTAATGGATCAGGCAATGGTCTTCCAATTGGCGTGGATGGAGGTGGAGGAGGAGAGTCCAGTGTGTCATTGGTTTCAAGTTCTGTATCCGTTGAATAGAGATATGGGTTACATTGAGGACCATATAATAGAGTAGCACTACTCTCTGATGGTTTTATTGATTCTGAATTTAGTGGATCTGAGTGGTCAGACTGTTCTGGATTGGTATCTGACTGATTTGTAACATCTGCGACTGTTTGTTTGTCAGAAGGTCTATTGGTTGTCATTTTCTGTTGGTTGTGTTGATAATCTTGGATTTGTCGAAAGCTGATACTTCTGTTCGTCAATGATATCAACACTTTAAAGTTTTGAAAAGAAGTTCGGAGAATTAGGCACTTTTTATATCCATCTTTTTTTTCATGGATACCAGAAAAGAATCTTTGCATTCACCAATACGTCACTTGTTCTGCCAACGAATTGAACAGTACCTCACCCGAATACCACTGTATCTATTTTCTGCAATCCCAAATCTGGTAACCTGAGTTCTATTCCGAATGCAAATCCCAGTACTTTTACTGCTTTAAGTTTGTCAATACAAGGGTACAAATTTTAACCTAATCCTTCTGTTCCTACAGATAAGAAAAAAAACCCTTCGGAGTTCATTTGAATCTTTTATGCTGAAATCATTGTGCACTTTTTGTTTCAAAAATAATCTGATCCACCAATAGTTATAAAAAAGACTTCTGAATATCAGTTTTATACGAACAGTTTTTTTGGCGAGAGTATTGTGATTCGCAACCTCTACTTTGCACCTTTAAATTACTTTTCAATAAGTTGTTGCTGTAATATCTGTATAGCTGCGACTTCCTATTGTAAGTTGTAAACTTATCACTAACTGAACATGGACATTAACTCTATGGACCCTATGCTTCTATGTTCACCAAAACGAGTTTACCCTTAAGTTACCAGGCTCTCCGTTAATCCTGATAAATTTACTCTTCAAAGAGTCTATCAGTCAGTCTATCAGATCGATCATCAATGTGCGCAGGGCTCACAGTCTCAAATTTCCAAATTTCCAAATCTCAGAAGTTGAGCTGACCGTTTGCATTGTTGACGTGTTTGTTTCGATTCTCTGAAACATCCTTTTTAACTGCTGATACACATCTCCTTATCACCTTTTAACTGTTATAGTCGTTGCATTTGTCATAGATCACACTGACTTTGATTTTTCATCAAAAATTCAAGTTGACGTATTGATCAATTTCTTCAGAGGAATATTCAAGATATTCACACCATAGAAACTTGACTTTTTGATACCCATACCTTTTGGTTTCTCTCTGTCCACCCATTGATTAAACCGATCTTGTGCTGCATATTGTCTCCATATTGAAAAGCTCAAACATGTCGCATTCCAAAGAAGCTGAAGAAACTCTCTTGCCTACTTTCACAAATGGGTTGAGTAGACATGATCAGGATGGCGTGTTAACATCATCGACACATTCAACAGTGACATCACCAAATCCATCAGAGGATAACTTTCGTCCTTATTCAAACACAAGAAAACAGAAGCCAACACCTTATGAAGAAATTACTGCCCATTCAAAGAGCAAAAATTTACCGGCTCATGATAGACCAAGATTTGCACTTCTTGTCTTGCTATATTTCTTGCAAGGTATCCCAGTTGGATTGGCATTTGGTTCTATTCCCTTCATCTTGAAATCCGGCGATTTGTCTTATTCTCAAATTGGTATTTTCTCATTGGCTTCATATCCGTATGCTATGAAATTGGTTTGGTCACCAATTGTTGATTCCATTTATTGGCCCAAAGTTGGAAGAAGAAGATCATGGATTATCCCTGTTCAAACTGTGTCAGGTTTCACATTAATATTTTTAGGAGCAGTCATTGATAAATTAATGCTGCCAGAGACATTGGGTGCAAACTTATACACTATCACATACGTTTTTTTTCTGCTGGTTTTATTTTGTGCTACTCAAGATATTGCAGTTGACGGTTGGGCATTGACTATCATCTCAAAGCAAGCCCTAAGTTATGCATCAACTGCTCAGACAATTGGCTTAAACACTGGTTATTTCTTGAGTTTTACTGTGTTTTTGGCATTCAACTCTCCAGATTTCGCCAATAAGTATTTCAGATCCACTCCATCAGACGAGGGTGTTATCAGTCTTGGTCAATATATGACGTATGCGGGTTACACGTTTCTTATCATCACTTTTGTTGTTGCGTTTTTTGTTCCAGAAGATCCACCTTTTCATGATAAAGAGAAGTCTGAAGAAGAGATTGAACTTTCTGAGATTGAAAGAGACGTCCATTCTGCCGGAAATGTGGTCCAGTCTCATAGCTCTTTCTCCACTGATCACGAAACATTAGGTCACAGCAAGTTTGGTGCATTGGTTGAAGTTTACAAGAAAATGTGGTATGTTGTTCAATTGAAAAATGTGAAGTTATTCATCGTGATTCTTTTGACCTCCAAAATTGCATTCCAAGCTAATGAAGCTGCCACTAGCTTGAAATTGCTAGAAAAAGGTTTTTCAAGAGAGGATTTGGCCATCACAGTTTTGATTGATTTTCCATTTGAAATCTTTTTTGGATACTATGCTGGTCGTTGGTCAACAGGTGATGAACCTTTGAAGCCTTGGATGTATGGGTATTTAGGACGTGTTCTTGCCGCATTCATGGGTCAAGTCTTGGTTTGGTGTTTCCCTAAAAGTGGTCAGATAAACAGCGTTTATTTTTGTTTTGTTATTTTACAAAACTTATTTGGTTCATTTATGTCCACTGTTCAGTTCGTGTCGCTTTGTGCTTTTCATACTAGAATCGCAGATCCAGCCATTGGTGGTACTTATATGACGACTCTTAACACTTTGTCCAATATGGGTGGACAATGGCCTAAAATCATCGTCATGTTTTTAATTGACAAGTTCACAACAGCTAGATGTCTTCCTGACGATTATCACTCCCCATTAGAAATTTCTAATCCATTTGAAGATAAGGAGTTTTACAACTGTTACCCTTCAGATAACAAGAAGCTTTGTTTGAGTAATGGTGGTCAGTGTAAGATTTTCCAAGATGGTTATTACTTTACAAATATGGCTTGTATAGTCATTGGATTGGTGCTTTACTTTACATGGACTAGAAGAACCGCTAAACATCTTCAAAATTTACCAATTGGAGCATGGAGAGTCAATAGAGAAAAATCATCTTTGTCAGTTTAGTGTGCTGCAAATTAGACATTCGTTTCACATACTATTCTTTCTAGGGGGTTTGCATTTAAATTGTGATATCTTTGTCTTTTTTGTACATGTTAAAACTTCTTTTTATAGAACGATTTTAGAATATTAAAGGAAGTTTTATTTTTTTTTCATTAAACAGACAACTAGCTAGTATACACTCATTGAACTCGAACTTGATCATACCAAAGTTCGATTCGATTCTTAAATTAAAATCATGGATACCTTCAACTCATTGAGGATGAACTTGGTCTCCATTTTGCTGTTGAGAAAACCTGGAACCATTTTGTTTTTCGTGATCATTTTGTTTTGAAATGTTTGCATTTTTATTCTCTTGCTCAGCATTGTTGAATCCTCCACTCTTAGCCGCCAATTTTTGCTGTTGTTCTTGTTGCTGTTGCTGTTGTTCAAACAAAGGTTCTTTCCAACGATCAACCATATCTTGATAAATTAAACTACTCAACTCTTGTTTGCTAATAGAACTTCGAAAGTGTGGTGATTTCAAAAGTGTTAAAATATGAAGACAATTTGGATAGATCAAATTCTTTGAGTATTGTGGATTATGCCAGTATTGTAAATAATCGATGTAATTTAAGAATTGTGGATTCTCTAAATGACCTGTTTGTGCTAGATACGTTAAGTATTGCATATTTGCTAATGATTGAACAAACTGTTATAGTGATTGAAAAGGTTAGTACGAGGTGATTGTGATTGTAACGAAAAACCTGTAATGAGGGAAGCTTCACATACTTCCAATTCAATTTCCCATCTTGTGGGAAGATCTTCAGCTGGAATTTCATTGGACATGTTATAACGACTTGTAAAACTGTAATACTATAGAGATGTTGTGGATTGTAGTACTTTGAAGCAGATAACCTTGGTTCACATCACTGACCAGTGACCAGCTAAATCATATCAACAACTCCCTGTCTGAGATCCAACGTGGCTGTGACGACTGAGCCTCATCATATGGCTGAGAACTTAGCTGATTCAAGGCACGTGATCTAAAACTACACAGCCGTGTATTTTGCTTCCGACAGCTGGCCGGCTGCCTGGTTCCAGAATTTGAAATTTGTTGAGTCGCCATCCCAAGATACTACAATCATTGGAAGAAAGTGAAAGCAGTCACATCTTTTGTTGAAATAGCACTTTGCTGTCGTTTGATTTGCCTTTATCTTCCATTCAAAACAATTTGCTACATCATGCCCCCAGTCACAAATATTGTGCAAACACATCCTATAGCAGGGCATTTAGATATGGTCAACAAACGTCTCAATGATATTGCAAGAAGACTTAAGGTCAACAAATTGGAACTTTTGATTATGCTGACATATCCTATTATAATTTTCCTGGGACAATTGATATGGTTAGTGGCACCAACTGAGTCATCTATGAATTATTTTACTTCCAAAAAGAATATTTTCAATGTTTACTTTGTCAAGCAGGGTTGGTTTTGGACAACGTTGGTTTTTGGGTTGTTTTTGTTCAGTGTTGTGAGAGATTCTAATGTCGTGAGAAAACAACACGGTGTTATCTCTTGTGTCAAGAAGTTTGCTTTGATTACAGCATGTTGGTTCTTTTTTTCTCAATGGTTTTTTGGTATGCCAATTATGGACAGAATATTTGTGTTAACAGGAGGTTCTTGTTACAATGTTTCTGTCGAAAAACTGGAAAATTCTGAAAGTTTCAAGCTCATGGATTTTACAATTGAAGATTTAGCAGAATACACTAATCAAAATAATGATTACTACTATTCTTCCAACATATCATCCAGACAATGCAGATCAATGAGAGGTCGTTGGTACGGGGGGCATGATCCATCCGGTCATGTCTTCTTATTATCATTGAGTACCACTTTCCTGATGACACAACTCTTTGAGTTTTATAACTCTATCTCTTTAAGAAAAAAATTGAGACAGTTTAAGATAGAGTCAGAAAACTATTTGAAGAACAGAGAATTTGTTCCATTTTTGAAAAGTCTTTTTCTGGATTACCCGGTCGTGTTGCTTTTGATGCTTGTTGGCCTTTGGCTATGGATGCTCTTGAATACAACCATCTACTTTCACTCATTAATGGAAAACCTGGCAGGATTGTTTTTCAGTTATTTAGCATCACTTTTGTCATTTCAAATATAGGTAGGTAATCATCGATACAGGTTCGAGTATCAATTGGGTAGAGTTTCTTAATTTTCTTTTTCATCTTGTTAAAAGAAATTTTTTATATATAATGTTTATAGTGAGTCTCCTCTATAAGGAGTTTTAATGTATGATTTACAATTCGATATAAAGCACGTACATGCCTAGTCACTAGTATAATCACTAGTGTACGCTACTGATGAGCATATAAGCAAGCATTCGAGAGGCCGCACCCCATCGAAGTTGAGAATCAAAAGATCCGAGCCGAATTACTCCCAAGTAATCAACACATGTGGGCAAGAACTCTCTAGATATGTACACTGTACTGCGTCTTCAACCACACACCCATCTTCTTTAGTTACCCTATCTCATACACAATACCGCAGAATCCTCTTCTTAAGTGAAACCACCACCACTTTGGTTCTCTTTTATCATAGGTTGTCAACTCTTTCCTCCTATCTGAAGTTTTCCGATTTTTAACCAACTGCCTCTTAAACGCCTCTTTTGATTGCTCAAAGCTAGTACAGTTACAAAGATGGTCGAAAACATTTTCAACGACGTTTCTAGCACCACACCTATATATGAAGGAACTGTAGAGCAACAAACTGAGGAATCGCAAAAGCCAATTGCAAGCGTAGATGAAGAAACACCTTTGTCAGATTCTTATCATGATCACAACCAAGATAACATCAACAATCAAAATCATAATAATGATGACCAAAACGACTTGCCTATAACAACTAAGTCTGATGTGATTGGGTGGTGTCTCTACTCTTGGGCAGCTGAACCGTTTGTTGTTAGCGTGGTGGGTACTTATATCCCATTGCTATTGGAACAGATTGCTAGAGATAATGGTGTCAAACTATCAGACAAGATCAGCCCCTGCGAAGGTTCTAGGGTTCCTATTCCTACTCCACCATCATCTGACTCAGCAGAACTTTCACCTTCTAATATGGCGCATGCTGTTACAAAAATCGCCAGAGTATTTCTGATGACCAAAAGAGATGATGTTATTATGGCAAGTGGTTCCAAACCGGACAGCGCTTGCGTTTTACCACTTTTTGGAGGATCTCTTTATATTGATACATCTTCCTATGCTCTCTATACATTTTCCATTTCTGTTCTTGTGCAGACAGTGCTAGTGATATCCATGTCCGGTGCTGCAGATAGAGGAGCACACAGAAAGTTCCTTTTGGTCTTCTTTGCGGTGATGGGTGCTGTGTTCACCATGGGGTTCTGGATCATCCGTCCAGATAGTTATTATGCTGCATCTTTACTTGCAATGTTTGCTAATTCGTGTTATGGTGGTGTTGCTGTTTGTGGTAATTCATTTTTATCACTTTTAGTGAATGGCTCACCAGAGGTGAAGCAATTGGCCGAAGCTGGCGATAGTATCAGCAGCAAAGAGAAAGTTGTCAAAACTGGGGAAGTGAGTTCAAGAATCAGTGGTATGGGTGCTGCATCGGGTTACATTTCTGCCTTAATTGTCCAACTCTTGACTATGATGGTGATTTTGAAGTTCAAACAGGATCCGAATGTCGATTCGTTGATCACTCCAATAAAAGTTGTGATTGGTATTGTTGGATTATGGTGGTTAGTTTTCCAAATTCCAGTTCAACTGTTTTTAAAATCGAGAGCATCACAAGATCTCAAACTCGACCATATAAGAAAACCAATTTATGGTGATCCAAACTACATTAAAAAGTTGGTGGTTTACGATTATCAATTATTCAAGGCATACTTATTCCATGGATACAAAACATTGTTCTTGGCTCTGAAACAAGCTAGGCAATTACAAGACATCTGTAGTTTCCTGCTTGGTTGGTTCATTATTTCTGATGCCTTGACGACCATCAATTCAACAGCTATTTTATTTGCTAAAACAGATTTGAAAATGTCAACTTTACAACTATCACAAATCGGAGTTTTAACAATGGTTTCTGCTATAGGAGGATCAATTTTGATACCCAACACCATTCAGCAGTATTTCAAATGGACCATTAAACAAGCTCTTATTTTCATTATTCTTTGGGCCACGGTAATCCCTATCTATGTTATCATTGGCTTTTTCATCGAGTCATTAGGGTTACATCATTGGATTGAGATGTACTTTTTGGCAATATGGTATGGTTTCGCATTAGGTGGCGTGGCAACCTTGAGTAGATCATTTTATTCTATGTTGATTCCAAAAGGTCAAGAAAGTGTCTTCTTTGCACTATACAGTATCACCGATAAAGGTTCATCAATCATGGGTCCATTTTTGGTTGGAGTTGTCATTGATTACACACACGAAATAAGAAAATGTTTTTGGTTGCTATTAGCTTTGTTGGTTGTCAGTGTTCCAATTTTCTCTTATGTTGATATTGAAAGGGGTATTCAAGAAGCCGCTGTTTTGCAATCCTCTGAAGATGAGGGGAATTAGTTAAGAAAAGAGTAAAGCCTGCTAGGTTTAAGTGTGGAATTGTATAGAAATCTTAAAACAAACCGTTGATAACATCACCTCATCATCGTTATCATGCAACCACGTTGTATATAAAATAATATAGATGTTAACACACTGATAATAGTTAAAGCGGTGACTACGACAGATCTCTTTAAAAACCAGTGTGTGCATAATTAATGACCTGGATAAAGGCAGCACATGTAGCAACATACGGCAACATAGAACCTTCCCAAAACGAGAATTTAGCTGATCTGATAAGACATGATAATTTAAACGTTCACAAATCCCCCTATGCATACTTTCCAGAAATCCAGTAATATAATATATAACAGAATGAACCACAAAGAATCAATAAAAGCAAATGATCAAAAATGTCCAGTCTGTAATTAAACCAGTTTTCAGAGCATCATACATCAATTGCTTTAAGTTCTTAGGATTCCCATGCATCAAACAACCATTAATTCAACCCAAGGGACAACAACGAAACACCACGACTAGTACCAGAGAATCATGCAATGAACTCAATCAGATTGTTCGTCATCCATTATTTTTTGACATTGAAACTCGATTGCTATTGCAAGAATGGATTGTGAATAGAAACTGTCCATTTGGTAAGTTTTTAGTCCATTTAAAACATGCTGGATTGGATGTATCGACACCTGAAGACTTATTTTATCATCACTGGTATAAATTTGTTATGAATATGCCTCCTGTTGATTTGGAACTGATTCATGATCATTATCCAGTGGGTGCAACGAAAGAAGATAATCCCGAAGATCACGAGGAAATTTATGGTGCCATTGCAAAGCAAAGAAAATTCAAGATGAAGAGAACTGGAAGACTTTTTCGGAAGATGCAAGAGGTTGAGGGACAAGACATCATTTGAATCTTTCAAAGGGTGTGATTTTGACACTTGCGAGAAGTATTTCTTGGATACATTGACTGTAACTGGAGGTTCATTTCATCCAGATTCATGTCGATTTCAAGAGATGGCATTGCTTGAAAGAAACTATATACTTGATTTGGAGAAACACTTTGAGATTCTCAAGTCTCATACTGGATATTATGAGCAAAATAGACAAAGAATACTTCCGATTGAAGTATCAAGACATGATAGTGAAAACAAAGATGGAACCATTGAGATCCCACATTTCAGATTCGAGACTGTTGAAACCAAGTCAATCAAGAATGAATTTGTATTGAATACAAACGATGGAACAACACTATTCCCTATTGTCATGGCAAGATACCCACAACCACAAGAAAAAGATATAGATAGAGTTGAATTGAAATAGTTGTTTGATCTGTGCAGAAAAGAAAAAATGCTGTACGGTGTGTTGGCTGATGCAGTTTTCAAATATGATAAATGGGGTGGTGTCAATGACAAGGTTGTGGAGCCAGGGATAGTAGAAGGAGATGACTTTGAGTGTGAGTCATCCCAGGAAGACGACTATGAGTTGACGATGAAATGGGTGCTTGGGTGACTTGCGTTGTACCAGGTTCGAAAGATTTTGAGAAGCTACTAAGGTTTCGCATCTTGGCCTCTTTGATGATGGTGGATCATGTTTTTACTCGTATCATTGTGTAACTTCCTAGACAGCGCCTAGTTGGCCAGGTTCAATACCAGTCACACCTTCAGTATTTAGCACTGTTTCTAGGTTATCCCACTGTAACCCAGCTTCATTAAAGAGAGAACAAAAAAACCGGGCAGATCAAGCTCTGAACTCTTTGACTTTCCTCATTTGGTTCTTCTTCTTTGACACGGCCCACAGTCCACAGTCCACTGGCCAGTCCCATCGATCTATAAGGCTCAAGCAACGAGCATAACAAATTGGCCTCCATATAAAGCCATTGGCTACATGAATAAGCAGCTAACCCAATAGGGCCAAATTCATAACGGACCAGACCCTTCAAACGATCAAAGTCTCCTTCTCACGTATAAAAAGAATGTTGAATTCACATCACTTGCAGGCCCCGGTTTTGAAAACTGTATACAGCTCAGCTAGCAATTCAGAAATCCCCAACCCTCTCATTGCACTTACAGATAGTCTCATTTCATTACCATAAAGCTAAATATGAGTTCTAATATTCCAAATAAGCCAATCAATGATCTCGGTTATCACAAGGGTCAAGTTCTGATGGTGAAGTATTCTCATAAGGGCAAATATCTCGCCAGTTGCAGTGAAGATGGCCTGGTGCTTGTGTACGATGTTGAATCCGGTTACACATTAAGAAGAACCTTCAGTGGTCATGTTGCCCCTGTCACGTACATAACTTGGTCAAGAAGTGATCAGAAGTTGGCATCAATATCAGATGATAGAACCATCAAGGTCTGGGATTTAAAAACTGGTGCTTTAGAGAGATCATTTAATTACAATGATCTATATTTTTCTGCTACTCCATATAACTTATCCACAATTGAATTTTTTGGTATTAGTGACAATCAGCTTGTTATTGCTTCCAGGGATGTTCCATTACTGGGTATAATAACTGTTTTCGGAGAAATGAGCAGTAATTTTCAAACGACCACCATCATTGATGACTTTGCCATTGTTGGTGATAAAATTTGTGCTATAACACATACAAACGAGATACTAATTTATCAATTTGAAGATCTTCAACATACATTAGTGTACAGAAACAACCAGGAAGTGTACACATCAATTACAAAGTGCAGTGATCCAAATTTAGTGCTAATCACAAGCAAGCCAGGTCTCTTAAGATTATGGGATATAACTATTCTAAATCAAATTACACAATTGCAGAAATATGAAGGTTGTAATCATGATAATTTCACTATTAGAAGTTGTTTGAGTGATTATAACTTTGTTTTGAGTGGATCAGTTGATGGTAAGATATTCATTTGGAACAAAATTTCTGGTAGACTGTTTGATGTGTTTGTTGGCCATTATGGAATAGTGAATTCCATTGATTGCAGATACACTTATGACTACAAGTTGGAATTTGCTAGTGCTGGAGATGACCGCAAGGTTAGAATCTGGGGTACCCAAAGAACTGATCAATAATGAGCCACTTGAATTTTGTACACTTGTTTAATTGTATAACAACACTGAATTTTTTGTGAATAATGATTTTCTTTTGTTGAAGTTAAAGTTAGTGGAAATCGACACGTAACAGTGTGTGTTTGAACTGTAAATAAGAAAAGATGACTAGAAATTTCGAAATCAAATTACTTTTTTAACAAGTTACAAAGGATCGGGATCGTGGTAGAAAATTAGTCTGCGCACGCCCTCCAAGAGACCAGCTGGCAGACAGTACGTTATAGTTACAGTTACAGTTACAGTTCACTACTACAGCGTGTCGATGGCAGAATCCAGATGCGAGACCGAGAGCGAGAACGTATGCACTGCGTAGGTGCCTAAGTTGTAACAGTAACGTGTTCTTAATTCTTCAATTTTGTTCAATTCCCATCCGAGTAAACTAAAAAGGAACACTGATTCATCTTTTGCCTTCCTACTCCACATACACACACAATTGTCCTCTTCACCATTGACTCCCTATTTTCACCACTGTTAATTGTCCAATTGATATTTCCTGTCCTTAACTTCACAATGCAACTTAACTTGAAAACCGTCACTGCCGTTTTGGCCACCCTTTCTTTGGTGTCTGCCGATGACAATTCTGCCATCGCCTCCCCTGACTCCGCTGTTGTCAAACTTACCCAAGATACTTTCGAACAATACATCAAGTCAAACCCTCTGGTGCTCGCTGAGTTCTTTGCTCCATGGTGTGGTCACTGTAAAAGATTAGGCCCTGAGTTCTCTTCTGCTGCTGACAAATTGGCTGAAAAGGATGTTAAGTTGGCTCAAATTGATTGTACTGAAGAAAGAGATTTATGTGCTGACTTCGGTATTAGAGGTTACCCAACTTTGAAGGTTTTCAGAGGTGAAGGTGAACCAAGCGACTACCAAGGTCAAAGGGACGCCAATGCTATCTATAACTACATGTTGAAGCAAGCTTCTCCACCTGTCACTTCTACTGAAGATTCCGCTGAAATTTTGGAAGTTGTCTCTGACGCTGCTGATCCAGTTATCGTTCAAGTTTTGCCGTCTGGTGTTACCAAGAACAATGAAACTTTCTATGATGTTGCCAGCAGTTTGAGAGACTCTTACACTTTTATTTCTACACAGAATGTTGACTACGTTAAGAAATACACCAAGAAGAGCAACCCAACTTACGTTCTTTTCAGACCAGAAGAATCAGCTGATGATGCTTCGGTGTATTCTGGTAAAGAGTTTGATGAAGAACATTTGAAAGAATTTATCGAAGTTGAATCTAAGCCTTTGTTCGGTGAAATCAACGGTAACACTTTCAAGTCTTACATGGATGCTGACATCCCATTGGCTTATTACTTCTGGAATGAAGAAAGCGAAAAAGAAGCTGTCAAGGATACCATTACAAAGTTGGCTAAAGAATTCAGAGGTAAGATCAACTTTGTTGGTTTGGAAGCTAAGAAATTCGGTATGCATGCTAAGAACTTGAACATGAAGGAAGAATTCCCATTGTTTGTCATTCATGATATCGATGCTAACTTGAAGTATGGTCTACCACAAGATAAGTCTTTGAACACCAAGGATATTCCATCTTTCGTTAAGAAGTTCTCTAAGGGTAAATTGGAACCAATAGTCAAGTCTGAACCAATTCCAACATCTCAAAATGACTCTGTTTACCACTTGGTTGGTTACGAGCATGACAAGATTACTGCCTTACCGAAGGATGTCTTAGTCGAATACTATGCTCCATGGTGTGGACACTGTAAGAAGTTGGCTCCTGTTTACGAAGAATTAGCTAGCGTTTATGCTGCTGATCCTGAAGCTAATAACAAGGTTTTAATTTCCAAGATTGATCACACTGAAAACGATGTTGCCAAGGTTGACATTAAGGGTTACCCAACTTTGATCTTGTATCCTGCTGATGGCTCTGACCCTGTTGAATTCAGTGGTTCCAGATCATTGGAAGGTATCGCCGAGTTCATTAAGGAGAAGGGTAGTACTGGTACCGATGGTTTGGCTCTTCTTGAAAAGGAAAAGGCCAAGGAGTCTGACGCTGTTGAAGAAGATGAGGTTGAAGTTGAAAAGAAGGAAGATAAGAAAGAGGAGACTAAGAAAGAAGCCAAGGAAGAGAAGAAGGACGAAGACCAGAAAGTTGGTGATCACGATGAATTTTAAGTGTATCTTAGATAGATGGATCTTAGATAGATGGATCTTACATAGATAAATCATAACACCCTTCTCTTTATTTTCGGTTTAACCTGTTTTTTATACACATTATAATTCCTTTTTCTTTACTCTTTGATGTTTTCTAGTACTTAAAAAAATTTAAAATTTTCCGTTACAATTACTTTTGTTGTAAAATGAACATAAAAGGCATTAATTAAAGTAAGAGACATAAACATTCTATAAACAAATTTCATAACCAATTGGTGCAGCTGCACCTATTTCAACCTCTTACCGTTTGGTATGCTGCCTTCTGTAATCTATTCATGATGGCCAATCCTTGATGATCGTTATCAACGCCTTCTACAAAAATAACATCAACCCCCAATTCATCCACTTCTCTTAGCATTGCAAACAAATGTCGTTGAATATCATCTCCTGTCTTGCCTAGTTCCCTATCCACAGTAATTGTAGCACTTATTTCAGAGGCTAATTTAAAATGTTTGGATCTTAGTAAAGCAATCTTTTTCCCTTTCAATTCATTCTGATCAATAAATTCATTCAGTTTTTCAACACCATCACCACATTGAAGAAATAAATACACTTTTGCCACCGGCGAATAATGTCTGTACTTCATACCAGGTGTTCTGACAGGCTCTAGTTTTCCAGCAGTTCTTTTAGCAACAACTACTCTTGACCAGAACTCACCACCGTACGTTTTCAAATCCTCAAGAGAAACACCACCTGGTCTCAACAACATTGGTGGATTACATAATCCATCAACAACTGTTGACTCCAAGCCAACATCACATGAACCACCATCTAAAATTAATGGAATCTTGCCTTTCAAGTCATGCAAAACATGAGATGCCTGCGTTGGACTTGGACGAGTTGATGCATTAGCAGATGGAGCGGCTAGAGGGACATCAGAAATAGCAATTAATGCTCTAGCCACAGGATGAGATGGCATTCTAATAGCAAATGTTGGTTGATTGGCCGTGACTAGATTTGAAATTGTGGATTCTGTATCACTTGATGTCTCAGGAACGGGTAGAAGAATAGTTAATGGTCCTGGCCAAAATTTCTCAATCAATGGTTCATATTGTTTTGGGATGGATGCACCGTTTGGTAAAACTCTTCTATAAAGTTGATCTAATGATGATATATGTGTGATCAATGGATTATCTAGTGGTCTGTTCTTGGCTCTATATATTGATCTAACAGAATCTGACGATTTGCTTGGTGCACCTAATCCGTACACTGTCTCGGTTGGGAACCCAACCACCTCGTTTGTTGTTGTTAATATTTTGGCTGCTTTTTCCAGATTGATTTTTGTTTCTGGATCACTGACTTTTAGTTCTGAATAGTCTGTGCTGTTATTTGGAGTAAAATGAATTGATGCTGGGTTAACCTTCAAAACTTCAGTTTCGAATAGACCTGAGGTTGATTGTGTGGAAGTTGACATGATGCTAAACAACAACCGCTTGAGTAGACGGCAATTTTCAGATATGAATGATTTGAATTGAAACGTCTTGATAGTTATTACCGAACTGTTTTTCCGTTGGATTGGTTAAGCTTGTCCACTTTATCATCTAGTAGTAAAATCCTCCCTGAATTTTTTTACAAATTACCAAAAAAATGCAGAGAAGCGGATGCGCTGTGTTGATTTTTGAAGACAGGCCAAAGCCTAAACGAAGTTCAAATTCTAAAGCGAATAATTCAAATTGCGTCCACATGTATGCCTAGTACTTGGGGAACTGTATCTACTAATCTTAAACACTTAAACAACAACAACAACAACAATGTTTGGTTTTGCAAAGAAGCTAGTTTCCACAATTGATGCTGCCAACCAGTATCTTGTTGGCCCAGAGACAAACACGCATTTGGACAAGTTGGGTCTCAGGGTTTTGAATGTCGAAAAAGGTTCCATAGGAGAATCATATGGATTTGAATCCTGGTTTGATTTCATTTTGGAAATTAATAACCATCCAATTACAGCATTTCTTACTCCTTCTCATGCTACAAGTGCCAATCCTTATTCTGGCTCATCACCATATCCAACCGATGGTGTTGAAGGGGAAGCTGTGCCAATCCAAGTTACTGGTACATACGTCGATCCAAACAGTGTTGATTTCACTAATATGATCAATTACATGGGCCATGAAATCAATGTTTTGAAAAATAATTTACACTTCAAAGTTTGGTCCGCCAAAGGTGGTGTGTTAAGAAATATTACCATTGCCAACAGTTCGTTTTCAGATGTTACAAGTCAACAATTAGATGATGTTAATATTTCATCTAATGTTCCATTGAAAGTGGAAACTGACAAACATGGCTTGACAACTGTTACAAATTCAGCATTCAGACAACTGAAATTGTCTTTACAATTAAGTTCTTTGGCAGTTTCCCAGTTTGTTTGGCACGTTTTGAAAGTTCAACCAAACTCACCAGCTTATGCTGCAGGAATAATGCCAGATGAATACATTATTAACTCAGAAGGTGGTAAATTGGCAACTGGTGGAGAAGATCTACTTGGACGTGTCATGCTATCAACGTTAAACAGATGGAAGCAACAACAGTTCCAATTACAACACAGCAACCAGGAACAAAATACAGAACAAAATTCCAGTAATGGGCCATGCTCAATTGTGCTGTATATTTACAATCATGAATTTGACGCAGTGAGACCAGTTACTATTTATCCAAGTGATACTTGGGGTGGCCGTGGTTTACTTGGTTGTGATATTGGGTATGGGTTATTGCATAGATTACCTGAAGTTTTGAATAAGTACAAAAAAGATGCTGATGATGCTGGGTCTGATATTGATTTCTCTGGAGTTATGTTCCAACATCAACGTAAGAAAAGTGTGGAGGAACAGCAAGATGAGATATTTAATGCATATGAACCCCCATTACCTCCAGCAACTGGTAATATTCTGCAAACAAATGCCCATGCTCCAACTTTTGGTTCCACACATGAATTTTCAAATGCTCCTCAACCACCTAAACCATCTAAGAAGAAGGCAGCGGCTAAGAAGTACGTTATTCCAAAAAATGATTTGGCCAACTACTTTGCAGAGGAATCTAAGAGATCCAAAGACATTGATGGTGACCGTAAGGTTGATTTTGGTGCAGAGACACCATTACCTCCTCCTTCAAAGGCCACACAACCACCTCCACCACCAAAATCATCGCAGCCCCCAGCGGAAACCCAGTGATGAGATGCCCATTTTAGTGTCTATTTTGTATTTTGTTGCCAATGTTACTTTCTTTTTACATATATTTCTTGTGTAGACTTAACTTTTGTTTTTGATTCTTGACGAGTTCACTGTTCTGACTGTAATTGGCTTTGCGGGTATTGTTACTGCATTGTATTTGCCGCCGCATTAAAACAAACATCTGGGCACTGTACATACGAATTTGATTGGGAATTGACAGGGCTGATCGGAGAGACTGAGAGAGATAAGAGGCAAGAGGCAAGAATTATATAAGAGTGCAAAAATCCAGCTGTTTTCTGTAGTCTTTTTCTGTCAAAGTTTGATCCAACAAAACACTTGAAACACACATAGACCCACAATTTGCAGTAGGCTATCACAGATCTCTGAAAGTCTGAACACAAGTCAACTACAATTCATTTGACAAGCATTATCAAATTACTCATCGATCTCGACGTGATCCCAATCGGATTTGCCCTCCGGACTTAAGTTTGCCTGTCCCTATTTTGCTGGTTATCCTACTTATTTCTGTTTCCCACTCCAAAATAACATTTAACAGTTGAAAGCCAAGAGGCAACATTGAAGACTAAATCATATACTCATTCAACACTATCAATTGCGAATGGCGTCATCAACTCAATTTCAAGATATGCCAGCCGAGAATATCACCTCACCGACACAGACACAACATGACTCCAAGTTGGTTGATTATGGATATTTTGATTCAATAAAGTTCTATTTAGGATGGAAGACACCTGAATATTACGAGAAGAGGATACTTTCATATACCTCTTTTTATCCAGAGGAGACGGAGACAAAGTCTTCAGAAGTCATAGATACCGATGTTGGGAATAACACTTTCATTCATGAATTTTGTGTCCACAACAAACTTCCTGTTGAATCTGGAAAGGAACCTGTTGATATAGTTTTGGTACATGGGTATGGTGCTGCATTAGGGTTCTTTTACAAAAATTTTGAAGGCTTGTCTGCCATTCCTGGATCCACGTTACATGCCATAGATATGAATGGATTTGGGTTATCTGGTCGTCCAAAATTTCCAAATTTGAAGGGTGATACGGTCGCAGATGTTACTGAGTCTGAAGACTTCTATATTGATTCATTTGAAGAATGGAGGAAAAAGAGGGATTTAAAGAAAATTGTCCTCATTGCACATTCCTTAGGTGGATACTTGTCCTCATGCTATTATCTAAAATACGGTGAAGGTGTTGTTACCAAATTGATTTTGATTTCCCCTGTTGGAGTTGAAGATAGCGATTTCTCCTTATTGCAGAGAGAGCATAGAGACAGAAATTTAACTGAAGATGCTAAAATAGCAAATGATAAGGGTGTTGACATTGCACAGGAAATGTTCGATCATAAACGAGAGTATAACCCTGTTGTTGGTGATGATGACAATTTATCTGTTGTATCAGTTGAAAACAACGACGATGATACCCCTAAATCTGTGAGATTGGAACAATCAAGAACATTGAAGATATCTAACAAGTGGGTGACTAAACTATGGGAAGATAACTATTCTCCATTCCAAGTATTGAGATGCGTGGCACCAATATCCACGAAATTTGTTTCCCGATGGACATTTAATAGGTTTGTTAAAGTGAAAGACGAAACTGAATTAAAAGACATTTTGGAGTACACATCTAGAATTTTCCTAGATAAAGGTTCCGGTGAATTTGGACTTACAAGATTATTGGCTCCCGGTGCTTTGGCCAAAATGCCACTAATCAAGAGAATCCCAGATAATATCAAAATACCTAGTCTATGGCTGTATGGTGATGTCGATTGGATGAATAAAAGTGCTGGATATGAAATTTGCAAAGAAATCAACAAATCTGGTAGCCTTTCAAACAAGGCAAAATTTAGAATTGTCCCTGGTGCCGGTCATCATGTTTATATTGACAATCCTGGGGAGTTTGAAAGACAAGTTCTCAAATTCATTAATTCTGATTGAGTTCATTATAGATTTACAATTTGTGAGTGTTTTATTAAGGATTTTCAACAGATATATGGGAAGAAAACAAGATAAATAGATGATTTACATACATATATTTGACTATGGTGCTTGGATTTTAAATGTATATATTTTATAAATTAGGATATATTAGATAAAGTACTGGATATATATAAATAAATAGTATGCTGGTTCACAAACTACACGTCTATCATATTCGTATTGAATTTCGTAGCCAAAGAAGAAAAGGTATTTTGAAAGATTGTATTGATGTTACTTTGATCACCTGAACCCTCTTTTGTAGTCAAATCCATCAACTCGTAGAGCCCATGGTGCAATTTTATGAGTTCAGGCAGGATGGTACATCCATGAAGTAAAGTAATACCCTCTTTTTGACACAATCTCTTGATGTTCACATTGAAAAGTTCAGAAGAGTCATCACACTGGATAACTCTTGGTTTGAATAACTTAATCCAACTTGTAACAACACTGATCAATGTTGCCGGCTGTGTGATATAGAAATAGTTCATTTTTCTGGTTTGAATATCCACTAAAACCAATTCAAATGGATTACTATATTGTTGAATAGAATTATATTCAGATTCGGGAAGATCATAAAACGTACCTAGTTCATAACTGCCATCAAATGAAGGTTCAAACATAACTTGCGGTTTTCGCTCTGTCTCTCTTCGATGTACCACAGAAAAAAATAGACACTCACCATACCTCGTAGGAGTCAAATAAATTGAACGTGAATTATAGGTGTTTTCTTTTCCGTCAGTAGCACTGCCTTTCAATGCTTTTGACTCCAAGTAGGCCAAAACAACACCATGAACCATCAGCATACTAACATTGGAATACTTTCCAAGTTGAGAATAAATCAATTGGGCATCATTGCCTAGATTTGTGCCTTTGTAATTCCTAATTCTTTTGAGAATTACCTTAGGTAATTGACTCAATTTCAAAAACACCCTAGACTCTGCGGTGGTTCCCTTGATTCCTTTATAATAACGAGCAGCCTGATCATATGCAAATGCTCTTTGAAATGAAGTATCCCGGGTTTTGATATTTTTCAAATTATATAGTTTTTTTGGGTCACTACTGATACCCAAAAGATCATAAGTTTTCTGATCGATTTTGAAAAGTTTGAGAAAATAATCAAGCCACACATTACATCTTTCTTTAGGAGAATAGTTGGGGTGAGAGACTAGTTTTGTGATAATAGGGGAAGGAGCAAATCTGATTTTGAAAGGATTGAAATAAAAGTAATCCCGATGATTGACATTCACTTTAAGGCATTGATCTGTAAGATAATCTACCAAAATTGGGTCTGTAACATACCTTTCGATAAACTCTCTCCGCTCAAAGTATTCCGCTGATCTTCTAAATGCTCCAATCAAACAAGTTGTCAGATCATTACCCTCTTTTGAAAACACATTCACATAGTTATGAAGTTTTTGTTTGATATCTGCGATAAACTTGGCCATACGCCTATCACCATAACCTCTTTGAAACTCTGAAATAACAGATCGTATTTTCTTTTGTCCAGAGCAATAATGTTTCACAATTCTTTGAAGATAAAACATAGTAACTGGCCCTGAGCTTGAATTATCTTGCTGCATATATGGTACCATACACTCAACATGAATATTTGCTTCACAATTCAGAAACCTCTCCAACATGAGTTTGATGGGTGTGAGGAATCCCCACTTTGTAGTGTCTGGTATTATGGAATCCAAAAGGTAAATTGTTATGTATAAGTTCGATTTCTTTCCAGTTCGTGGCTTGCCATCCAGTGGTATCCACACGGTGACCCAATGAGATTCTTCAACACACACAGGAAACAAAAATGCAGACAATGTATCTCGATAAAGGCCGTAAGTCTTTTTGAATGTCCCAACAACATCCAAACGTTCAAATCCATCATAGCCATTTTTGAGATAGGCTGCTCTTCGATTATCATCACTTTGTAAGAATTCATTATGCTGTCTAAACCCGGATATTTTGAAATTTGGGAAACAATATAGATAAACATCATAGCTCGCTTTTGGTGGAGTAAAGCTTGAAGTTTGTGGTACAAGCTCAAGGTTGATACCTAAGGATAAGTTCTGAAATAATCCAAATCCATATTCAAAATCTTGTTCTGTGAACAAGTAATCATCTTTGAGAATTAAATTGGCTCTTTCTGTGGTCACAGGAGGGAGGGGTCTGTCTTCGGTGGAGAAGAGTAACCTGAGCATGACCTGGTTTATGCTGTCAATGGTGTAGAAGTGCTTCAGAGTTGTGACCTTATAAATTCATTGAATATCCTCAATAATTATGATTTACTCAAAGATATACGTATACCAAATGTCTGGTCGTTGGCTCGTTGTTGATTCGTGCGTGCAAGTTGGGGCGCATGAATTTTTGAGACAGCATTTTGAATTCCCACGCCAATAAATTCATTCTCCAAGTTACGCTGAGGCCAGGAGTTTGATCCAATTGTTCAATAGTGAAATAATTTTTTGAGACAAAAGAATTAAACTGTGTTAACTAATCATATTTTTATCTGTATGCTATCGATTTTATTTATTAAAAGGTAAAAGTTAAAAGTGAAACAAACATGTGTACCATAAAACAAGCTCAAATCACAATCCCAAATTGGATATAAAAGCTTATAAAGTATAGGAAAAATCTATTTCAATGGATAGTGTTCAAAGTATTGACCAAGAACATCAGTGATACATTGCTCAATTGGAATAAATTTGTAACCGTCTGCCTTTTCAACAATATCTGAAATATCATATTTTGGAGCTAACTTCAATAACTCATCAGCAGAGTCTGGCTTTCCTTTAGCCACTTTACTTTGAACTTCAGGAAACTCTTTGTTCACAACATTTAAGACATATTGAGCAACAATTGGACCACCAGCAATAAACATTCTGGCATCCTCTAATTTCTTATTCTCCAATGGCAAAACATGGAATTCAGCAACATCATCAACATGAACAGCCAAAAATGGTTCTTGATCAAGCGGAGTTGTTAAGGTCTTGTCAATCTTCAAGTTTTGTAGTAACCATGCATTCGAAGCATTCAAGTTCTCTTTGACAGAAAAATCAAATAATTGAGGACCCAAAACATAAGGTGGGTTCACCGTGGCAAGTTTGAAATTAACATCGTTTTCCTTGATAAAATCTCTGGCAGCCTTTTCAGCATACTTCTTTGATGCAATATAAGCGACTAATTCATTATCAACTTGATCCCAAGTAACTGGGTTCCACGTGTCAGATTTATGAACAAGATTTGGAGTTGGGTCATACACTGAAGCAAAAGAAGAAGTAACAACGACATTTGTAACCTGTGGACCATATGACTTGACTGCCTTCAAAATGTTGACAGTACCATTAACGGCAGGGTCAAGGTATGTTTCTTTCAAATCTTTGTTCAAACCAAATGAAAATGGGGAGGCTGTATGCAAAACATACTGAATTTCTGTGTTTTTCTTGAAAACATTATCAAATGCATCATGTGTACCAATATCAGACACGATTTCAAAACTGAGTTTTCCCTTAGGGTATCTTTTGGCAAATGCCTCCACAATTGGCTGGTACTTTGCTTCTGATCTGGCGGTACCAATGACAGTATAACCTCTTGCTAACAACTTGTCAACAACATGCAATGCCAAAAAACCAGTGGCACCTGAGACAAGAACAACTTTGCCTTCATTTGGATATTGAGTAGTGGATGACATAATGATTTGGAATTAATTGAGAATGCAGAAATTGGATCACAGAAGTTGAAAGTTTTCTATGATTTTAGAGAAAAGTGCTGTTGAAATGCTGGGAAGACGTGGCCTTAAATAAATGAACTTAGGGTCGTCAAATTTCTGGGTTGCTGAAACATGTTACATAAACCGTTTACGATTTATGTCTGATTGATGTGTCGATCTCGATCTTGTGCAGTAAGCCATGAACCATAGCATTCTTCTTTACATTTATGTACTAATCCGAATCATGCCTATAGGTCAATTGTTAAGTGTACGAAGACTTCAATTGTCGGCCTAGCCAACCGACTGAATTTTGATGGCCGACCCTGCACTGGGGTACAAATTAACAACGATATTTCAACATTTCAACAACATATATGATACATATAGATACATGGACCATACGTTTCCTCCTACAAGAGTATACGTTATATATACGGTTCGGATAGTGAACTTCCCATAAAGTATATCCGTTTAAGCATGATCGATATGCATATATGGACAATTAAAAATTTCCTGGGTGAACCGACTTCCCAACCCGCCTCAATTTACTCAATATGGCTGGAGTTATGCGGACTTACTAAGAAGGGTTATTCAAGGCTATAATCGGCCAGCCTCTAGTACTTCTAGACTCTACAGTAAATTCCTATATCGACAAGTTACTCAGCACTACAAGACTCACTTGTGGAGTCAAGAACAGATGAAACTGAACTAGAATAAAGGCAAATTTTCAATCTAATGCACTGTACAAAAATCAGAATTTATACACATCAAAAAGACATGGATTCCAATACCTTACAGCTTTAAAATTTGTTATGCTTAAGGTACTGTGAAACTGTGTCCACAATACTGGTTTCAACATCAATCAACTTATAACCTCCAGCTTTAGCCAACACATCACTAACATCATATTTAGGAGTGAACTTTTCCAAAAGCTCCTTCTCTGATGATGGGTCACCTTTGGCAATCTTGCCATTCAACTGAGGAAAGTTTTTGTTCAAAATATCAGCAGTCAGTTGAGAAACAAATTTACCGGCAACAATGAATTGTCTTTGTTCTGCTAATTGTTCCACTTCCAATGGTAGGATATGGAAAGCCGCCACATCTCTGACATCAACTGCTAATCCTAAAGGTTGCTTCAAAGGTGTTGTCAAAGTCTTGTCTAATCTCAAAACTGCGGTAATTCCTTCATTTGATGTATTTAATGTTTCTTTGACACTTGACTCAAACAATTGAGGACCCAAGACGAATGGAGGATTAACAGTTGCCAATTTGAAATTGACCTTATTGTCAGCGACAAACTTTCTGGCAGCCTTTTCAGCGTATGTCTTGGAAGCAGCATAGGCAACATGTTCTTCTTTCACATATTCCCATTTGATTGGATTCCAATGCTCCGAGGTATGGACAGTTGTCAAGAGTTCATCCCCTAACTGTTTGACTGCGGCAAAGGAAGAAGTGATAACAACATTGGTAATTTGTGGTCCATACTTGCTGATTGCCTTTAAGATGTTAACAGTACCATTGACAGCAGGATCCAAATAGGCAGTCTTGAAATCTTGATTCAAACCAAAGGAGAATGGAGAAGCAGTGTGTAAAACGTATTTTATTTCTGGGTGTTTCTTCAACACATCGTCGAATGCATCATCCACTGAAATATCTGTGACAATTTCATAGCTCAATTTACCTTCAGGGTACTCTTTGGAGAACTCATCCAACAATGGCTTGTATTTTGATTCTGATCTTGCAGTTCCAATAACAGTATAACCTTTAGCCAAAAGCTGATCAACAACGTGCAATGCAATGAACCCAGTGGCACCAGTAACTAGAACGGTATCTGCAGAATCGGCGGTTGACATTTTTGTTTCTATAAATATATGATTTTTGTGTTCTGAAACGGAAAAAAGAGGGAATTGTTAAACTAGAATTGTTAAACTAGAATGATTAAACTAGAATGCGGTCAAAGATTGCAGACGGATAGAGCTGAATTTTTATAGAATAAGTGGTCTACGGAGAACGAGAGAACCACCAACAAAAAATGTGAAGCCTTAGTCGGAGGCCCCTTAGTCAGCTTATCAGCAATGAGGGCTGAGAGGCCTATGAGGAGGGGCCAATTTGGGTATGTGTGGAATCTGGATGCGATTTGATCTGAGATTGGTAGTATCCGAACGTGGATTTTTTCATGTGGCTTCAAAATGTACCAAAGTGGTAGATTCCCCATTCCCCAACTCCACAGTTATGACATGCTCTGATAAATGATAAATTTGGAGTTTGCCAACTACCACTTTCAACCCTACAACGGCCCAACAGCCCAACAGTTCAACAGCTTAACAACTTCTCGAGCGTCAACTTCAAACAGTCTCCGACACTGGGAATCGGGATGGCCCATGGATAATTTGCCGACGAGGGAGAAGTTTTGAGCGCAAACAGAGCCTATCAAGTTTTGTCTGGAGTCTTATGTCTTTCAAGATCCAAGCTTGCAACTTTCGATGTTCGATCATTAATTTGAACATGTGGTTAGGCTAATATACAGCAGGAATCATGATGATTGAGTATTGACGAAATACTATTGGAAAATAGCAAGCACATAACAGCAAATTCGTGCAACAAAAAATAATGTGACAGCAACTCCAACGTTCTTAATGATTTCATAGCAACCTTCAACCTCCTCTTGACAACTTTTCAAATATGAACATTATTCCTGTCAGAATTTTGAAAACTGTTAATGATGTGGTCTATCTTGTTTCTTTTTGAAAAGAGCAAAAACCGCTTACCAAGAATCCTGATTCATAAAGAACAGAATATTTAGCCCTGGATGACAACTGATAATACCATGCAAGCCATTGTCTATTACGGCAAAAATGATGTTAGGTTTGAAAAAAATTTCCCTGTTCCCCAAATAGTGAAACCCGACGATGTCAAATTGAAAATATTATACACATCCATATGTGACAGCGACTTAAAGGAAATGACTGTGGGTGAAATCTTTACCAGAGCTGAAGGAAACCCAATCACTGGTTTGAAGGCTAAAAATGGATGTATCATGGGTCATGAAATTTCGGCCAAAGTCATCGAAGTTGGTCCAGCAGTGAAAGAAGTGAAACCAGGTGATCATGTTGTTGTTGAAGTTACCGGAACCTGCATGGATAAGGATAGATTTCCTGATTCTCCACGCCGCAATGATCCAAAGTGTGATGCTTGTTTAATTGGGCAATATAATGCTTGCAAATATCTTGCCTTGACAGGTCTAGGTTTTCAACATGGTGGTTTAGCGGAATATATGGTTACTCCAGAAAGAAAATTGATCAAGTATGATGAAACAATCATACCTCCAGATGTCGCTGCTGTTATTCAACCAATTGCTGTTTCATGGCATGCAACACAGGTGGGACATGTTGAACCAGGTCATTCGGTTTTGATCATTGGTGGTGGGCCAATTGGTCTGACAACTATGTTTGCGTTGAAAGGACATCGGGCAGGTAAAATTGTTGTCAGTGAGCCTGCTGCTAATAGAAGAAAATTGGCTGCTAGCTTTGGAGCTGAAGTTTTTGACCCAACAAGCAAGTCACTTGAAGAATGTATTACTGAATTGAGAAAGATGTCACCTAAAGGTGCTGGGTTTGATAGAGCTTTTGATTGTTCTGGATTACCAGTGACGCTCATAACTGGTGTTGGATCTTTAGCTGTTCGTGGTGTATTCACAAATGTTGCCATATGGGCGAAAAACCACGTCGAAATAAAGCCAATGGACATTACTCTATCTGAGAAGTATGTTACAGGATCTATTTGTTTTGTGAAATCAGACTTTGAGCAATGCGTTAGAGCATTTGAGAAAGGTTTAATTCCAATAGATCAAGTGAAAAGAATAATTACCTCCAAGGTCCATTTGAGAGATGGTGTCGAAAAGGGCCTAAAACATTTGATTGGTGATAAACAAAAGGAGATTAAGATTCTTTTTACTGCCTTTGACGAACTTATTGATTAAGTTTCAATTTAATGATTTATGGACCACAGGTCCTCTATTTTTCCCACAAGTAGCTGGGTGTCTTGTTTAACTTCGAAAAATTATATATTTATACACCTTTTTTGTAATTTTTATTGTTTTGAAATCCGGTCGATTCAGGCCTTCTGATTTTTCAGAAACATATCCAAATTGTCAATATAATTCAGAGACGCGTTTCACAAATTACGTACACTAGCTCCGAACCAGCTCCGATTCACAGGCTCACAGCTCGATCGTTTTTCGAAGCTGCAATTTTTGAGCGGTATATGGTATATCAAATTTTTAACAGATCCACATGCACATGTGGAAGACAGGTATTGTCTACATTCCACTCATTTCAATTATTTCACTGATGGTTCAGCATATCATATTCATATTGTTACCCTTGATTAGTATTACACTCAAAAATCATTATGAGCTCCTCACGTCACACGACAGCTAAGACACGTGGATATCTGATTACTCATTTGAAATTAAATGTTAGCACACGTCAACAAACCCCGTTACAGCGTATATCCAACCAAATTCAACAAATCCAATTCATATAAAAAGTGCATGTCCGTCTTTGGTGGCGGACTTTCTTCTGGTGCTATATATAATTTAGTGACGCAGCATCAAATTTGTGTGTTTGGATAACCACATTAAATCACCAAATCATGAACAACAACTCAGAGAATATTATCAGATCCAGAGATTTGTGTTTCGTCGAAGAGTATTATTTACAGAGAAGCAAGCAGTATCTGAAACCTAACTTTCAAGTCTTGGCTACTTACTCTATTGATTTGACTCCGGAATTGATATTCAACGCTCTCTCCAAATTGCTGCTAGTTAATTTGCAATGGTCACTGCAAGTTCATCCCAAAGAACCTTCAAAAGAAGAGCATAAATTCATGTTGATACCGGAATACAATTTGAATGATGTTTTAGAATTTACCAAGAGTGCCGATATTCCACTTGAGGAGTTGCTTGTTTCTTTAGTCAATAAAAGATACGAGTTGTCTTGCAACAAACCACTTTGGAGTTTGATTGCCTTTGATTCCAGAACATTGATTTTTGTTGCTGATCATCTCCTCGGTGATGGAACATCGTTTGCAAACTTTCACCTGGAGTTTTTGAAATTTCTGAATGATAAAGATAGCTCAAATCCATTGGAGTATGTCGGGTTTAAGAGTACTATTTTTCGGGAAACATTATCAAGAAATGATATTTCACCAAAGCCTTCCGACATCATTGATTATACTCCATGTTGGTATTTCCTGATTTATGTGATTCTTAAGTTGATATTTCCTGTTACGAACACGTTGTATACAAGGCTGGGTATCGCTAATGAATTCCAAGATTTCTCCGGTGAAAAACTGGTTGTTCACAAGACGAATCACTCTGAAAAGCTGGATTTCCATTTGAAGATTATTACCCTTTCAAGTGAGAAAGTAGAATCCTTGATCAAAATTACACGAAAAAATAAAGTGAAACTAACAAGTCTTTTTATTCATCTATGTCAACTATCATTGTGCCCGATCACTGAAAACAAGGATGTGGTATTCATAGTTCCAACAAATATCAGAAATTGTATAGATGAGCAAAAAGCACAAAGATTATGTCATAATTTCTCCTCCAAATTTGGCCTGTATATGAGTGGTATTCATTTTGAACTTCCTTCAGTAGGCAACAACAATCACAAATGTCAGTTCCAGTGGAAGTGGGTTCACTATATTCAAAGGATACTATGGGACCATGTTCCAATGTCACATCAAGCTATGGGACTTATTCAGTACATCAATTCTAAAGCGTTCTTGGAATATGAAGCAGCACAACCAAGAGCGTCTACTTTTGAGATATCGAATCTTGGTTCATTCCAAATTGACCCCACATATAAAATACAGATTACAGGCATGACCTTTACTCAACCCTTAGGTGCTGTTGGATCATGTTTCGGGTGTAATGTTATTGGGACATCAAATGGTGGTGTCAGCATGTGTTTAACGACCACTAAAGGTTTGGATCACCAAACATTTGTGAAATACACTGAAGCAGTAGAAAGATGGATCAACTTCATTTTAGAAAACAATTAATTACTATTTTCAAAGCATTTTTAAATGATTTCTGTCTATATATTACATTTGTCACGATCAATTTAATGAAGAATTTAACTAAATATGTTTTAAGGAAATTGTGAGATAATCGCCAGATTATATTAGCCTCTCGCGCAACTCTAGGCTGAAATCTACTTCTCTCTCTTATTTGTATTTCTATGTTCCACTTGCTTTTCCTGTTCCTTTTACCTTTACAGTTTGAATAAAGCTCTAGGCCCTTATCCGCATCCTACGTCATAGTGTACATTATAGCACAGAAATATTATGTTCGGTAATTAAAATTATATAATGCGTGCACTCAAAGCCTTTGATTGGCTGGTCAGACTGTCCTTATGTTTTAGATTGTCTCACACACCCCTTCCAAATGATGTAAAATTCATTAGCACATGACTTACGGGTCGGTGATTGGATGGCATTCAAAGTGCAAAAACAAAAAATGCCGCGATTCCTCAAAAAAATACTTAAGGAAAAATCCCCTCACCGGGCTCGAACCCGCAGCCATCTCACCAATTATCAGAGGCTCATCCGATTGGGATAGACAGACAATGTAAGGTAGTGTAAGGACGGTAAGGGGCGGGAACTTCGGAAATGTATTAGATACCTATCAAAGC
>JAKTRY010000117.1:0-48863 GCA_030579935.1 Ambrosiozyma cicatricosa | reverse complement strand
CAAACATCGAAGTGCCATAGCAACTGTAACACCAGTTCCAACTATGCCTTCTCTGTAAGTCTATAGCTGTCTCTCAAACCTTCTCATGATTCCTGTGGGCTGAATAATTTCTTGTTTTAATTTTATACACAGAAGCCGAGCTTGTATGTGGTCTCGTGATTAAGGGCTATGCCACACAAGCAGTGCCCTTAGTTGATCTCCGCCGGAGTCACTGTTGGATTATACGGCGGTCTTTATTGAAGTCCAAACGACTCTAAAACCTCAGTCTCATGACATCGATCGGGACTATATAAGAACGATCACAAGGGTTTTTGACCTTAATCTAAAGAGAACTTGTTTCCCCTGAACTATACAGGTTAAAAAAAATTTAAAGTATATAATTGAGCTGGTCAGCTATATATATAGCCATCGAAAGACGTATTTCGACAGTAGCAATTACCTTATGTGTGAGTGGTTGTCTAAATGAGACTTTTGGTAAGTGTAGAGTAAATGTTTGTGACGATAGAAGTCAAAACTGATGATTAATATTAATCAAATATAAATGAGATAAAAAGATTGAAAATAGGGGGAATGAGTCCACTATTTTAGTTAACAGAATAACAAGAAAAACAAAAACAAGGATAAAGGAGATCAAGCAATTGCGATATAGTCAAAGGGAAATTTGGAAGTTAATAAAACTAGTTCGGTAGAACTAAAACAAAAAGGATTAGACCAATTTCAGGTAGATGTAATATAACTAAGCTGTAAATGAAGCTGAACCAATTAAGTAGTTATTTTAACAATAGCTGACCGTCAATTGACAAACAAAAGCTGAACATTGATATATTAATTATAAAATGCCGTATATAATTCAGTAAAAACATTAAGGGATCTAAATTAACACTCCCCGCCCCCAAATATATTATTTCCCGATCAAAAAAAAAAAAAATCACGCAAAAGTTTCAATTTTAAATTTTAATGTATCAAATTTTCAAATTATTAATTCTGTTTTTTTTTTAAATTAATAAAAAATTGGAAGCTGAAAAAATGTAAATGCTCTCTCAAAGTTGGCAATTGGAATTCAAATTTCAATTATTACCAATATTACTAATCAAAGCATTTTTTTTACATACGTTTAGTAATCAATTAACTATACAATGAATAAATAAAGTTAAAGAAAAATAGAGCAAAGTAGAATTTAAATAAATGACGTTCTTTAGACACCGATAATAGCCATTAAATAAAAAGGAAGAAAATTAGAACTATAAAAACACAGTTAAAAACCTTTTTTTTCAGAAACATATTGGGAAAGTTGAAATAAAAGAATAAAAGGCTTTAATCAAGGGAAGTATATGGACATACCGTAATATCTAACGAAAGAAACGACTAATTTCTCTATTTGGACGTTGTGGAGCTGAAGACTATTGAATCTCACTTTGTTTCTTAGAATATTGATTATCTTGAGCAATATATAATAATCAATTATAAACTTTTTTATAAAAAATATATATATACGCTTATGTGAATTTTAAAGATTATATATAGGAAGTCCGATAATCATCAGCCCTTTCAAAATTTAAACAATATTAGGTGAATTACTTCAACATGTTAACTGAGTGTTTGAAGATCCAGCCATGGAGATTTATTACTATTTATCTAAAAATTAGAATAAAAATAGGCCTAGCATATAGTTCGTATTAATTCTTCATTTAGTAAAATTTACAGATCAAATTTAATTCCTATATTGTATAAGTGAAATAAAAACAGAAAAACTCATTTTAATTCAGGCCTGGATATAAATGTATAGCCTAGATACTTTTTTTTCTTAATTGACTTGTAAATTCTTGCAGTAAATTCTGTAAATTATTATAAGCTTCCACCTGAAATATCATTCCAAATAATTGCGATCCAAGCCACATAGAAATCAACATGTACATGGGCATATCGATTGGTAAATGGTAACAATATTACGCCAGCTCAATATTTAATCAAATTCAGCATCTTTATATTGAAATTTCATTAATTTTAAACTAAAGATTAACTCGATCCCATAATTTTGATCGAAGTCCAGACTTCCATATCTCCATCACGCCAAATGCCAGCTTTCTGAACAATTGACTTAATTAGCGATAGTGAAGAAACTTGTTCTTTTCACCAGATGCCAATATTAATATGATAAAATAAATATTATACAACTTTTGTAGGAAGATAATTTTCTTCTTTATATATACCTGACCCATTTTTAAATCTCTTTATAAGAAACCCAGACTTAACTTCGTTTATAATATTGGCATCTCATTGATTTTATAGTTTTACCATCAATATATGACATTTTAATTTTTATTAGCAGCATTTTTTTTCAAAAGGAGTGATATTGATTATTAATACATTAGAGAATTGCCGGATGCGTGTACAGTCTATGATTGCAAATTGTTTTATATTCATGTGCCTGTATATGGAGTAAACATTGCCCAAAATTTGTAAGAACAATTCGGCCTACATATGCTGCTGCAGCTGACAGCTGTACGTACGTCTGCCTATATCATTAATATTACTTTATATTTAGGTAAAAAACATATGTAAACATGCAGTCAAATACCGAGTGTATTTAAGAAGGAATAAATGAACTTCCTAACCATATATGAACAAATTCTTAATTTTGTGGTTTTTTTGTCTTGCCCAAAACCCCAAGTCTAAGGAAGGGACAAAGACAAAGAGAGAAACCTGCCATACCGATAGCGACATAATAAACGTATTTCATTCCTTCAAACATCTCATGAATATGATCCAATTGATCAGTTTGACCGTAGTATTTAAACTTAGAAGCCAACACAGTAGTTGACAAACCCAAACCAACACTGGAACTCAATTGACAAAAAGTGTTGAAAGTACCAGCTGCGCGACTTTGATATTTTCTATCAACTGATGACAAAGCACAACGATTTGCAGTATTATAGATTAGATCTGCTCCAACAACAGTACAGCAAAATGCCCAAAATGGTCCAAGAAAGTAGTTTCTCTCGATACTGTTAGTAGCCCATATGATACAGGCGACTAGGAAACCAGTGCAACCTATCCCCATCATGATTCTACCTGGGATGATATGCATCGTGAAACCAGCAAAAATGTTGACAAGGGTTCCTGCTATTGGTTGTGTTAGGAAACAACATGCAACAACCATAGTTTTGTAATTCTTTATATCTTCAAAGTATAGAATGGCATCGTAGTTCAGGAATCCAAAGAAAATCATCCACGACAATGCAGTAATCATCATTGATAAATTGAAATTTATATTTGTGAACATTCTCATTGGCATCAGTGGGTTTGTTGGTACCCTGGACTCATATAAAACAAAAACACCGACCAAAAAGATCCCAACTATTAAGGTTGCTATAATATAAGGCGTTTTCCATCTTTTAGGAGTGGCGTCAACTTGCGTTAATGCAAAACAAATCAAGACAAAGGCAGACAATGAAATCAAAGCACCAATGTAGTCCAGTCCTTTAAAGATCTGTTTGGCTTTAGACCAATCAATCTTCTTATCTTCTGGCAAAGTGAAAGCTACAAACACACTTAGAAGCAGAAAAAGGATAGATAAGAAGTAATGAATAGCTCTCCAGTTCAAAGCCACAAGGCAAACACCACCGATAAAATAGCCACTAGCACCACCAGCTGGAGGACCAATACCAAAACAGCTCATCACCATATTCTTTCTTTTTGAATCTTTATACGTTGAACCTAAAAATCCTGCAGCGGCTGGCGTACCACACGCAACAGCAACACCCATAAGTGCTCTGAATAAACAAAGAAGAATGAAATTATGCATGAAACCAGCAATCAATGAAAACACAGCAAATCCAAAATATCCGATAACTAGTGCATTACGACGACCAAAAGCATCAGCAACACCACCCATCAACAATAAGCAAGAACCGTTGGCTAACATAACACTCGACACAGACCAAGTTAGCTTACCACCATTTTCACCGAATTCTTTTGAGATTTCACGTAGAGACACTTGAAAAGCAGAACCTGACATGGCTGCTGCTGCAGGAGCTAAGGCGACCAAAATGATGCATACTACTTCATGGAAAGTGGATTTGAATACAGGAGGCCGCATCTCAGGGTCGATGTACTTGTCCGACATATTCGATTTGACGGTAACAGTTTTGTCGATGGGTGATCCTGGGTCATTTTCTGAGTCTTCTGTTTTTTCTGGGCCTTCCTTTGAGTAGTCTTCTGAGTTTTGATGAATCGGGAAAGGCTGAATTTTTTTCGAATCGCTGTTAGTAGTCTCGATGGAATCTGATGAAGAAGACGAGTGACTCATTCCAGGTCTGTTCGTGTTCGAAGTTGCTGCTAACTTGTTTGTTCCGGCTGGATCTGGATCATCTAAGCTAACAGAAGGATCAAAAGATCCAGTGTACAGGGAATGCTGGGAGTGGTTGTGTGAAATTGTGGATGATTTTTGTGTGGTGGCTTCTCTCGCCAAGATTTTAGCAGAAAAGTTAGATGGCTGTTGGTGGCTGTCAAAAGGCGGGTTTGAAGTGTGGGGAATCTTGGAATCCATTTCAACTAGTTGTTAAACGTACAGTTTGTTATAACGTTGTTAATAGTTTGAACAATTTAGAAGATGATGATGTCCTTCTCAGGAGGGGATAAAGAAAGGTGTGACTATATCATATCAAGTTTACCGTTTGGAAAATTTAAATGATTCGAATATCGAATTTAACAATTTTACGAGCCTGTCGGGGAGTGACCAAACGCCTACCGACACAGTATACCGTATTCGGCAAATCGGCGACCAATTCAGGACCGAGCCGATAACTACGTACAGATGCAAACGATAAGCGGTACCAAATTACATTACTGAAAGACAGACTAAAGCCCAATAGACTACTAGCGTCTAATAACTTACTAACATATCTGTATAAATGTATAATACTGAATTTAGTAAAAATATACCGAATTTATACACCTCAACCTTGGAGTCTTTTACCAAGAACACCAAGTTTTAAAAACGGACACAAACAAAGAGCGGCACCACTCAACGAGATAGAAAAGTAATAAACATACTTCATTCCTTCAAACAGTTCATGGGGATATTCATGTTGATCACTTTTCCCATAATGGTCAAATCTAGACGCTAATACTGCGGTGGATAACCCTAAACCAACACTGGAACTCAACATGATAAAAGTATTGAATGTTCCAGCGGCTCTACTCTGTAAAGATTTATCAACTGAAGATAAGGCACACCGATTGGCAGTGTTATAAATTAAATCTGCACCAATGACTGTGAAGGTAAATGCCCAAAATGGTCCAAGAAAATAATGCCTATTTATAGAGTTCGTAGCCCAAATTATAGAAGCCAACAAGAAACCAGTACATCCAATAGCCATCATGATTTTCCCTGGAATGATATGCATTGTAAAGCCAGCAAATATATTGACACAGGTGCCAACAATAGGTTGGGTTAGAAAGCAACAGGCAACAATCATGATTGAATATCGTTTGATATCCTCGAAAAACAAAACTGCACTATAGTTAAGACAACCGTAAAATACCATCCATGTGAAAGACGTGATTATCATGACCAAGTTGAAATTTCTTGTGATGAACAGTCTCATTGGCATCAAAGGCTTGCTTGGGACTTTGTACTCATAAACCACAAACAAAGGAACCAGAAGAATCCCAATAATCAATGTGACAATGATATATGGTGTCTTCCATTTTTTAGAGGTGGTATCAACTTGAGTTAAAGCAAAACAAATCAAGGTGAATGCGCATAAAGACATGATAGCTCCAATATAGTCTAAGTTTCTAAGAATCCGTTTTGCTTTCTTCCAATCAACTTTTTTATCTTTGGGCAACGTAAAGAGGACAGCAATACTCAAAAGCAAAAACACAATGGAAAAGAAAAAATGGATAGAACGCCAGCTCAAAGCAGTTGTACACACACCACCTATGAAGTACCCAGCAGCTCCACCAGCAGGAGGCCCGATTCCAAAACAGCTCATCACCATATTCTTTCTCTTTGAGTCTTTATAAATAGATCCCAAAAACCCAGCAGCAGCAGGTGTACCACAGGCAACACTCATTCCCATCAAGGCCCTGAAAACACAAAGTAGAATAAAGTTGTTCATGAAACCAGAAATCAATGAAAACAAAGCAAAACAGAAATAAGCAACAAACAAAGCGTTTTGACGACCAAAAGCATCAGCTATACCACCCATCAACAACAAACACGATCCATTGGCTAGCATCACACTTGACACGGACCATGTTAATTTACCACCATTCACATGAAAATAATCAGAAAGCTCTCTTAATGAAACCTGGAATGCAGAACCTGACATGGATGCAGCCGCTGGTGCAAAGGCAACTAGGATGATGCAGCAGATCTCACGGAACGTGGACTTGAATGCATCTGGTCTCATTTCTGGATCCACTGTGGTTGTTTCTGATGTTGGGTCCAAACCACCCAATACAATTTCTTCAAATGGATGATCTGAGCTTTCAATCTTGTCTGAATCTGGATCAACTCCAGCAGCAGAGGTAACATTTCCATTCAGCGGTTCTTGAAATGCCTTTTGATTGGTAGACATTATGAGTAATCAGTTGGTTTTGTTACCTTTTCTTAGAGACAACATCAAAGAGATCTTGGAATGTCACTGATGTGAATAAAAAACAGCCAAACTAGACCTATATCAACGTCCGCAGGAAATGAGCAGAAAAAAATCAACATTTTCTGCATGAGTGTGCATGCATATATCTGTCATCTAAACGATTTCCTATTTGGTAATCAAAATATTACAACTCTTTCCACAAAAGTTTCAAATTTTGAATCTTTGCTTTTCAATGGAAATAAATTCTTTCTAATAATGCCTGAAGCCATTAAAACATGGGATCGAACTTGCGCTGCGAACTGACGTATAAGCACTCCAAACCAATACCAATAGAACCCAAACCAAATCTTTCACTGATAGTGAGAACTCATTTGTTTCATACTTTTGACAAGATATCAGCTGTTGAAATTTGAGGTATTCGGAAAATTTGATCACCTAGCAAATCGTGTAGCTTATGTCTTGTCAATCATTATCTTCTTGTACACTTTGTACATTCTATTTGCCTTCGATAACACATCTTCAGATCAGTAGAAACAGAACACCGTATATAAGCACCAAAAATAATCGAATAATTTCTAGTCTTTATTGTGGTTTGAGATGATTTGGTGGAAACATTGCCCAGACTGACCTAGAAAACGTGATGTCTTCTTATTTTCTGTTTTTCCTTGTTTAAGAGATATCTGAACATTGAAATACGTTGATTATGACTTCATGATATATTAACCATGATAATATTCAATATTCCTTGTTTTCGTATTTGTTTTTGACAAGTGTATGACGGGGTGTGAGTTGTAACTGATTCGTCATAGCGTAGTCTTGGTGTTGGCAGCTGGATTAGTCCTCCAAATTGTGAAGAATCTACAGTTCTCGCATTTTTGATCGATGCCACTTGAACTTCACTTATGTCTACTTGAAGCTGTTTCCTATTCAGTTGGACAACAACAACCATATAACAATGCTCAAAAGTCAGATAAGGAGAGTCGGATATACAGCATATAGACAACAAAGTTCAATTCTGTCGAAGCTTACAAAAATTGGAGTACTGGAACAGGATGGCAATCAAATATCAAAGACACACCAAAGTGTGCCCAAAGAAACCTCAAAACCCTCAAAACCCTCAAAACCACATCACACCTCGCCAACCAAACGAGAAAAGAAGACGATAATAGATGGTCCATATTTGAATGATCATTTCAAGTCTCTTTCTGCCATTCAAATTAAGTCGAAAGTGCCCAACAGTCAAGTTTCCAACATTTCAAATTTTTTCAACGATGCCAGAGTTGACTTGGACTGGAGTATCTACGAGTACAATAAGATTCCGGGTGAAGAGAAGAGACTTAAAGATGAAGAACAATCATTTGAAAATGAAGAGATTACAGAACAGGAGAATGAAGAGAACAATGAAGAATTTGATAAGTATGAACATGATACAGCTCCAAAGAAACACACGAAAGAGCATGAACTCGGCTTGAAACCCGGAAGATTAAAGTATTTACAGAAACAACAAGCGAAGATACAGAAAGATGATCTTCACAACAATTTATCTGAAATTATCCTGATGGGCAGATGCAATGCTGGTAAGTCTTCTTTAATCAATGCTCTTGTGTCGAACAACAAAGAAAGTGTTACCAAGTATGCCAGAGTGAGACAGTTTGCCGGATACACACCATGCTTGAACTTCTACAATGTTGGTGGATTATTTAGATTAGTTGATTCTCCAGGTTACGGAGTGAAAGGAAAGGACTGGCAAGGTGAACTAGTATTCGAGTATCTTTTGAATAGAAGAGTTTTGAAAAACAGTTACTTGATATTAGATGCGAAGGTCGGATTGAATGAGTATGATGAACTCATTTTGAACAATTTGGTTCAAATGGGTATTCCATTCGATGTGATATTCAATAAAATTGATAAAGTCACAGACAAACAGAGGGTCCATCATTTGGAAAAAATGATCAAGAATTCTGTGTTGGGTACATTGAAGATCCAACCTCGTTACTACTTTGTCAATTCAGTCGATGATCCGAAAAGTGGATTATCCCAAAGAACTGGTATCAATGAGATTAGATTGAGTATACTAGAAAGTTGCGGTTTAGAAGTTAAGTCATTAAAACCTAAATTGAGAAAGAAAAAAGAGAACCAAATCGAAGTGAGAATCAAAAGAAAAAATGTGCTGGACTCTATAAAAAAAACCAAACAAAAACAAAAGCAAAAGGAAGACGCAAAACATTAGGGCATTTGTCATAAAACGGGCTGTATATCAAAAAGTTTTAAATATGATAAAACTGTGAAACTGTGAATAACATACATACTAAATTTAATATTATTTGAGAATTTTTTCGAATCACTCGAAAAAACTGTCAACAGAAGCTCCCAAGTATAGTTTCAACTGGTCTTTTGTACATGGTAGAAGCTTGCATTTGACTAGTTTTCCTGGCGTTCTTTCATAAGCTTGGAATCTGTGACAACCACCGAAAGCAAAGTAGAGTTTTTTACCTTTGTGGGAAGCAACTAGGATGTCAACTGGAGGAAGTTGACCGGAAGTTATATCTTCTATTTTGCAAGTGGGTGATGCCATTGGAACACCATTTAATGTGGAAACCATCGAGTCTATTTTGGAGTAGTCCAAAACTGGAGGAATTGGTCTTAGAATTTGGTCTAGTGGAAGATAATCGTTCTTACCGATCATACCTGATTGAAGAGACATTTTTGTGATTTGTTTTTTCTGTGTGATGTTGATTGGGAATGGAGATTTGAAGAGTTTGATTTTTCAGGGTCTTCAGGATAACAATTGAAATATGAGAAAGAGCAGGAATGACGAAGTATTTATAATAATCGGATGGCAGTTTTATTATTTGTCATTTTGGAATGGATTAGAAATCCAAAAAATCCAGACCATGCGCATGTGTCATCGCTGAGCCCTTTCAAAATTCACCGCCTTCGCAGAATCGAGACTCAATCGAGATTGATTTCTAAGAGCGAAACTATATTCGCCTGCGCACGACATCGACCTCTTGACAAACGTACAAGATCAGTTTTGTAAGTGCCATTTGAAACGTACAACAATCCATACACAACACACAACACACCACACGTAACATAACATCATATAATTATGAATTTTGATCCAGAAGGAGGCGCTCCAGAGGAGCCCGATTACTCCAAGATTCCTGTTATGGAGCGTATCACTCACAAGGTATGTTCGCCAACGCGTTTTTGTCCATCTTTCATGGCATATCATGATGTTTTTTTTCATTGTTTACTAACATGGTTTTTTTTTCATTTAAATTATTTACAGGTTTGGAAAGCAAGACAAAACGGTTACCAAGAATTGGCCAAACAATTTGGAACTTCACCTTCTGAAGATGCAGAATGTTTTAGAGGTTTTCTCCACGATCCACAGTTACTCAAGAAGATAGCCACGGATAACAACGCCAGCGCACAAGATGCTGCTATGGTTGCCATCTGCCGTTTCATTGAATTTGGAGGTCCCAATGCTGCAATTAAAACAAGAGAGGCTGTTGTGCCTGCCATATCAGAGAAAGGTGTCAATGCATCAAGACCAGGTACCAAGCAAAAAGCTGTGGACGCCTTGTTATGGTACGTTGAAATGGATACTCCAGGTCCTGTGCTTGAATTTATGATTCCTCAGCTTTCTGCTAGACAGCCTAAACTGGTTGCTGCAAATGTTAAGGCAATGAATGATATATACGCTGCATTTGGATGTTCTGTTTGCCCTCCTAAAATTGCACTTGATGTTTTGCCTAAGCTGTTTGGACACGCCGATAGAAATGTCAGAAGTGAAGCTATTAAGCTTTCTGTTACCATTAGATCATACATTGGAAAGACTTTTGATACCCTAATCATGGAGAAGTTGAAGCCTGCGCAACAGAAAGAATTGAATAAAGCATTTGAACTGATTCAAGGTGTTCCGAAACCACCAAGATTATTGAAGTCCCAACAAATTCAAGAAGCTGCTGTTACACAGAACGGCGATGTTGAGATGACAGATGCCGATGCAGATGATGATTCTGGTGAAATGGATGAAGAAGATGCTGCCCTAGCTGCATATAATTTAGTTGATCCTGTGGATGTGCTTTCAAAATTGCCTGGTAATTTTGATACTCAGATCAATTCTGTCAAGTGGAAGGAAAGAGTTGAAGTTTTAGAAGCTGCTTTAGCTGAATTCAAAGTTGTTAAAATGAAACCAGCTGATTACTCAGAGTTTATCAGGGTGGTGGTGAAGTGTTTGAAAGACGCAAACATTTATGTTGTTACGTTAGCCTGCAATTTGATCTGTGCTATGGGTGATGGTTTACGTGGAGATTTTCATAAATATATCGGCGTATTAGTGAGGCCATTATTGGAGAGAACAAAGGAGAAAAAACCATCTGTTGTTGAAGCTCTTGGTAATGCTTTAGATATTTGTTTTAAGTATTCTTCATTGGATGAAATATTAGAACCAACATTGGAACACATGACGCACAAGACTCCTCAAATCAGAATTGAAAGTTTGAAATATCTGGTTAGATGTTTGAAAGCCACTAAGGTGATACCTGGCAAAGATGATGTCAATTCTATTGTTCAATTGTCAATTAAATTACTATCTGATGCCCAAGCCCCAGTGAGAACAGGAGCTAGTGAAGTTCTTGGAACCTTGATGAAAATTATTGGAGAGAGACCATTCAAACCATTTTTGGAGAAAGTTGATAATAGACATATCAAGAAAATTGAAGAGTTTTATGGAAAAACAGAAATCTCCGCAAAACCAAAGGTGGCAGTTCCTCCTAAATCTGCAAAAACCCCTGCTCCAAGGAAAGCACCACATAGACTTGGAAGACCAGACGGTCCAAAACCACCATCTCCACAGTTTAGAAGAGGCACTCCCCCAGTTCGTGCCGTTTCTGCAAACACTACCCCATCTCTACCAAGACTCGATTCCAAGAGCCCTACTAGTAACAGTTCACCAAGATCACCTCTTCCAAAGTATCCACCGGTCGGTAAAAGAGCTACCACCGGTACAACTGGAAGATCTTCTCAAGCATCGGCCGCTGGAAAAAGACCATCTGATATTGGCGTTTCCAAATATGCCCCTCCAAGTGCATTGAGTTCCATTCCATCCAAACGCGGACCTTCATCTCCTTTAAGAGGTTCTACTAATAACACCAAAATGAACTTAACATCAAAACCGTTAAAACCCGTGAATTCTCCTGCTTCTTCCGAATCTCAAATGACATCTGCCGAAAAACAAGAATTGGAAGCATTGAGAGCAGAAAAGGCTGCATGGCTGATAGAGAAAGAGAAATTACAAGTTAACCTCAAAAATCAAACTGAGATAAGTGAAAAATACCTAACTGATCTTTCTGCTGCACAGGTTCAAAGGGAGGAGTATCTATCTCGGTTCACAAACCTGAATCTGACGGTCAAGTCCAAAGAAACTCAATTGTACCGGTTACAAGGTGATTTAGAAAATGCCAAAAACAAGATACTAAGTTTGGAACAAAGACTCCATCAAACACAACAACTGAACCAATCAATGATCAATAGCGGCAGAGCGTCTGTCTCACCGAGTAGAAGCAACTTTGGAAATGGAGATAGTAATAATCATGAACTGAGCAGAAGAATATCTGATCTGTCGATACATTCGAACTCTGAGAAGGAAAATGTACTCGACACCTCTGCCAGTAAATTCACCCCTGATGTTTACGATTTAAATAATACAGACGACAGTTGGAAAAAAGCTGCCGAAGTGACGAACCAATTGAAAGCTAGAATCGAGGAGATGAAAGCTAGAACAAGAACACTAAACCCATTGTGATCCCTCTAATTTGTATTTATACCCGCTTTGCCTCTTTGTTTTTAATTTTTTTTTTAATTTTCACTATATAACGGCTGTATTTCTTTAATTTTTTAATCAACTCTTTTTTGCGCTTGTCTTTGTTGGAAATGTTACCAAAGGTCTAATTAGGTATAAGAATTAAGATGGCCAGTTCCGGTTAAGAGCTCCAATTTCAGCGATACCGGTAACTGCTCTCTACACGTAGCGGCTAAACAAAGAAATTGTCAGCGCGATGTCTCCGTAAATTAAGTCAATTATAAGTCACTGACTCCACTCAAATCAGGTCAACCAGGGTTCACAGTTACTGAAAAACACTACCTTGAAGGCTGCCCACACTTCAACAAAACACAGCACCCCATAACAACATGTCATCCAAAATCAAGATCCTAGTTCCTGTGAAAAGAGTGATTGATGCTGCTTTGAAACCAAGAATCAACAAGACCCAAACTGGTGTTGAGTCCAAAGGTGTCAAGTTTTCCATCAACCCATTTGACGACATAGCAGTTGAAGAAGCTATCAAAATAAGAAAAGCCAACAAGAAATTAGTTGACTCCATCCATGCTGTCTCTATAGGTCCAACCAAGGCTCAAGATGTGCTTAGAATCGCATTGGCTAAAGGTGCAGATACTTCGTCTTTGGTCAACATTGGAGATGCTAACGTTGAACCATTGGCCGTTTCCAAGATTTTACAAAAATTGCAAATTAAGCATGATTCCAACTTGATTATCATGGGTAAGCAAGCCATCGATGATGATTCTAACCAAACTGGTCAATTGTTGGCTGGTTTGCTAGGTTGGTCTCAAGCCACTAACGCATCTAAGGTCACAGTTAATGAGGATTTGACAGTCGAGGTTGAAAGAGAAATCGACGGTGGTGTGGAAACCATCAAGTCAAAGTTACCTTTGATTATTACTACTGATTTGAGATTGAACGAACCTAAGTTTGTCACACTACCAAAAATGATGAAGGCCAAGAAGAAGCCATTGGAAGTGTTGAAGGCTGATGATTTGGGTGTTGATATTGAAAACAGATTGGAAGTTTTGAAGATCGAAGAACCACCTGCTAGAAAAGCTGGTGTTAAGGTTGAAAATGTTGACCAATTAGTTCAAAAATTGAAGGAACTGAAGGCTATTTAAATTCAGGCTATACTTGAGTACCTTCCACATTTACGCCTCATTTTCACAAGATTCCTTTGTTATTTTTACTTTCAGTTGTGATAGATCACTTTTTTATATAATTCAATACGGTTCAAGGTTGATTTAAAATTTCTAGACCTGTATATTTTGCCTGTATGTATTGAGTAAATGTATATCCGTCAAAACTCAACAGTCGGTCGCAAAAAAAAGTAAGCGAGAGAAAAAAAGTGTATGAGGAGCGGTTACTGGTGACTCCGGGGTACCTAAAATTTCTCTTGAGTTCAAGACATGTGGTTCTACAATAAATGAAGAATCCAATTACAAGTTATATACAAACAACACTATTTCAACATCACAACAGACCATGTCAACGTTACAAAAATCCATCGAATACTTGAAACCATTCATTAGAGCGAAATCTCCAGCAAAACCGCTTATCATAGGAATTGAAGGTCCTCAAGGATCAGGCAAGACATGGCTAGCAACACATTTGAAAGAACATTTATCGAAACTATTCCCATTATTCAACATCATAAACTTTTCCATGGATGATTTTTATTTAACTTTTCAGGAACAATACAACGTCAATGAGAAGAATAAAGGCAATATGCTATTGCAAGGAAGAGGCTTGCCCGGGACTCATGATTTAGAGCTCTTGAAAGAATGCCTTCTTGAAATCCAATCTGGTGAAAACGGCGTTGAGATTCCAGTTTATGACAAGTCCTTGAATTCTGGAAAGGGTGATAGATTGCCACACAAGGATTGGGTACACATTGAAAAAGATAAGAAAGTGGATGTTTTGATCTTCGAAGGTTGGTTTAACGGCTATCGAGCAATAGGCAACACCAACAAACTCATAGAAAGATGGCATGAAATTCAAAGACAACAATCACCAAAATTTGATTCTCTAACAGAGTCCCATATAGTGAAGTTGGATAAGGACCTGAAAAAACACGAAGAGATTTGGAAATTCTTTGACTGTTTCATTTATCTTACAACTCCCAGATTGGACAACGTTTACACTTGGAGATTACAACAAGAACACGACTTGATCAACAAGAAGGGTTCAGGAATGACTGATAAAGAAGTCGAGTTATTTGTCGACAGATACATGCCTGCTTATCATCTTTACTATCACAATTTGAGTGGAATTGAAAACATTGTTCCAAATTGTAAAAACTTTGAAATTGGAATTGATAGACAAATAATACATAGAGAGTCTAACATGTGAAGTCACAATCAGAGTCAGAGTCTGACAATAACATCCGTTTTGTGGTGGTTCTTTTTATCGTTTGGGGTTTCTTTGGGGGTCTTGCACTTGGGGTATTCTTCTTCACTTTTGGAGAAGCAGCTCGTTTCTTTCTTTTGGGTATAGCTTTGGATTTCTGTGGTACTTTGGGGTGCTTGACTATCTTTGTCACGTTTGGGATTTTGGCTGTTGCTTTTGGCAATGGGTTTGTGCTATTAGTTGTCTTCTCTTCTAGAAGTGTTGGAAATTTTGCTATTTTCTTTTTCAAATCCTTTTGAAGCTGTATAGAGTTCCTGGTTTGTAATGCCAACTGACCTTCCAAGTATGTTATTTTGACTTGCTGGGATTCAACTTGAGCTGTTAATTGCTTTACTTCGGTTTCAAATGACAATTCTCTCATTTGCATCATCTCTTTCAATTGTGAAATTTCTGTTTCATGTGTTGATTCCTGTGATTCCAATTGATGGCTCAATTTATCCAAAATTTTAGCTTGGTGTTTCCCTTCTTCCATAAACTTTTTTTGTTGTGCTTTTAGCTTACTTATCTCCTTTGTTAATTCTTTGATGGAACATTCATTTTGATCATCGTTTTGGTTAGCTTTCAATTCCTCCAGCTCTTTGTTCATATATGCTTTCAAACTTCCAATTTTTGCTCCGACACTTCTCGCAAGATGTTCAGCTTTTGCATCACTTTCTTTGCTCAAATTTTCAGCAAATTTTGAAAGAGCTACCAATTCAGCTTTGAGTTTCTCTAAAGTGTCATTGAATGCTTTTGTGTTTCTCTCAGTTAGCTGTTTCATGTCAATTGATTCTAACTCAAGTTTGCTAGCCCATAGTACCAAATCCTTTCGATATCTAGAACTATCTTCATCAGTTTCGGTATTAATGACATCATCCTTTTGATTTTTGATGTTATCAACATTGTATTTCAGCCTTGAGTGAAGTAGCACATCCAAATCTGCCTCTGAAATTTCTGACGAGGGTTCAGTGGAGTGTGAATCTGTAGTTCTGATAGATCCCCGTGTGGGCTCTGATGTTTGTGTTTCTTGATGATTTGAAGCAGTATTCCCAACAATTGGGTTTCTAAAAGTTGAATTCCACATAATGTAGTGTAATTGTGGTTATTTAGACAAAATTAAGGGTCAAAGACGGATTGCTGACCAACTGTAGACACGAAAAGACGAAAAGGGAACAGGTTTTGGTGTTCGATGAGATCAGCCGAATGCAAGAAATCCACAAGAGAGCTGGACGGTTGTGGTGCAAAGATGCGCATTCTCGGAGTCTCGCCTTCATTCCGACGGTCTGACCTCCCTCTAATAAATTAATTTTTGGCATGAGCTCACACTCTGAGGATGGGATGACAGGGCCAACTTACGTGAATCATGCAGTTGAAAAAGTGGTTTTCCTTTTATCAATCCAGGAATTGTATACCTTTGCAATTCATAGCCTCCAGCGTTTTCAACATCAGCATTTCTACTCAATAGACTTGCCTCCAAAGTTGCAATGTCCAGCCTAAAGGCTTTTCTCAATCGTATGTCATTTTGTTACATGGCTTGACTCAGACCAATTGAATCCCACTCCATTTGATTCAGCTTTACTAACATACTTACATTACCATCAATTAATTTAGAGCATGTCAAGGTGATAACATCAGATGGAAGATTATTTCTGGGAACGCTAGAAGGCTTTGATCAAACAACAAATGTGGTACTATCCAATGCTAAAGAAAGAGCCTTTTACCCAGATGAGCCAAAGCGAGACATAAATTTAGGAGCCTTCATCATAAGAGGAGACAATGTTGTTTGTCTGGGTCCATATGATGAAGAGGAAGAAAAGAACACAGATTACTCTACAATATTTGCTGAAAAATTAAAGACTACAAAGAATGCTCTTTGAGGTGAGCCCAACACCAACTTCCATCCCCAGCAGAATCTGCAGAATTGTACAATTTTACATCTTTACTCGTGTATTATAGGTTATTATGTTGTTTATAATGAAACGTTGAATAATATAATTGAAGAACAAGAAAAAAAATATGAATCGTATTGAAGAGATTGCACACAGTGCAACTATTTTGGCTTAACCGTTGGAATGTTGAATTGCTTCATTTTCAAAGCAATTTCAAGCAAATAGTCAATGGCCTCATTATAGATCTTTGCCTTCCAGACTGTTTCACCCCAAACGTAAATACCGTGCCTTCTAACCAAAACAGCAGTAGCACCAGGATACTCACTAATGGCCTCTTGCAAAGAATCAGTCAAATCTTCTTCCTTTTCTGTGTTCTCGATAATTGGGATCACCAATTTATCAGAATACCACAAGTTTCCCGGCTCAACAATTTTTGGTAAGGCCTTGATCTGCTCAATCGAGGATATCTCAAACACCTTATCAAAGAGTAAACTAACCATGACTGCATTTTGAGAATGAGTATGGATACAGGCCCCGGCATTTCTCATGGTGTAGGCACTTAAGAATAACGGAGTACATGCTGATGGCTTGTAGATCTCTGGTCTTCTCAAATACTCCTGCTTCTCGAGATCCATGACAAACATGTTTTCTGGAACCATTCTTTCCTTTTGAACACCACTAGGAGCAACAAAAATATGGTTTCCGTCTCTAATTGAAATACCACCACCAGTGCCTGTAACCCAACCGTTGTTGTAAAACATTCTGCATAGCTCACAGATCAAATTGGCCGGGTGTTCAGGATCAGAAGAGATAACCAACTGATTGTTTTCGGCTTTACCTTTCACATTTTCTTGTTTTTGTGGGGTTGTTGCGTGTGAACAACATGAACAGTTGCTGGTGGTCATGTTGAAATGTGTGCTGAGGTCTTCAAATGGTTTTTTGGAAACAAAAAAAACCAGCTATTTAAAACAGCAGATCAAGAAATTAGATTGAAGCAGAAGTGAAAGACTAAATAAATAGCTTCAGATAGGAGATATCCAACATTTGATGATTGCATGTGCTCAATTACGGTGACACAAAACTGTGGATCAGGCCCACATGGGCTTGAGCAAAGTTTCAACCGTCGCCAATTACACAGTTCCAACGTCGAATGTCGTAATTTTCACATGAATTTTGCTGTAATCGACGCGTCGATCGTCATAAATTTGCCTGATGTTCTCTAAAAATTAACCTCCCACATTGTTAATGTCCCAGTGTCCGAGTGGTTAAGGAGCCGCCCTGCTAAGGCGGTGGGCTTTGCCTGCGCAGGTTCGAATCCTGTCTGTGACGCTTTTTTTTTGCTAGAAATATTTATGGATCTCGAACATCTTCTCTTAAGTAATGTACCATCAGCCTTCAGTGGACCACCTATCTACCTAAATGATTCTAAGAACCAATACGAGATCCAACATTTCACATAGCATATATACAAATGGATAGTTAACTATATGCAAAAAATATCAACATGTTTATACCATTGAAATCTGCTTGAGGCTTGGGCTCATTATACACCTCTTTTAAGAACAAACAAATTTCCATGTTTTCATTAATACATAAAAATACAAAAAAAGTCCAAACAAACAAACAAGAAAGGAGTTACTCTGAGTCAGTTGATTTCTTGGCATCATCATCTTCTTTCTGACTAGATTGCTTCTTATCCTGAATATCTTTGATCACATTTCCTGGCACCAAAGCCCAATCAACTAGTTGATCTCCACCATAATGTTCCAACAACCACTCGTTACACTTGATGAAATGCTTGCAATCAAAGTAACCCCTCGAAGCACTCAATGGTGAAGGATGAACTGATTTTAAATATAGATTCTTCTCTTGCAGTTTCTTGAAATCACCCAAGTTCAAAACAGTTTTCTGGGCAGGAGAACCCCATGCGATGATGACCAGACCTTCATTCAAGTTGTTATTCTTGTATTCTATTAGCTTTCTGAGAACAGTGCTGGTGAATGTCTCCCATCCTCGTTTAGAGTGTGAGTTGGCTTTGTGGGCTCTCACAGTTAAACAAGTATTCAATAGCAACACACCTTCTTCAGTCCATTTCGTCAAATCTGCAGTCTTTGGAATCTCGAAATCAGGGTAATCTTTTTTCACACATTTGTAAATGTTAATCAAAGAAGGAGGTGTTCTGGTCTTTGGATCCTTAACTGAAAAGGCCAGTCCATGTGCCTGGTTGTAATTGTGATATGGATCTTGACCAACAATAAACACCTTCACCTTAGACAATGGCGTGAGTCTTGACCAAGAATAAATATCTTCCTGAGGTGGAAATATCAGGTTGTTGGGAGTGGACCATTCACGTTTCAAAAATCTTTTCAGATCCAAGAAATAGGTTTTCGTCAATTCTGTATAAAGCACTGCAAGCCAGGATTCATCTAATGTGTTGATCTCTAAATCTAGCAATTGTTTCTGTTCTGAGGTTAAAGAGTCAACCCACTTTTGTTTGTTAAATGTTGATAAGGTTGGTTGTCGTTCATGATGTGTGATTGTCTTGACTGGATTTGAATTCTTCTTTGATGATGGTGATGAGGATGCCGGTGTAGCATTTGAATGTGTTGATTTTTGTTTCTTCGACACTGTAAAGAAATCTGTGATTGATCTCTTTTTTCTTTCAGTTGTACTCATTTCTGATTATGATACGTTGTGATGTATCAATTATAAGATGAATTGAAGGTGGAATGTTTGGTCAATTTTGAACATTGGAATGTTATGAAGACGCGTCCTGAAAAATGTTAATTGTGAGCTTCAAGTCGCCATAGCGGAAGGCTTAGGAATGGAATAAGTTTAATCCGATACTTCCTCGTTTATAACCTTGATCAATAATCCAGATTCCGACACCGAGTGATTGAGGAAGTGACAGCTCCAGATTCCAGAGAAGTTGCCATGTTTCTTCAAATTGCCACAAGTTTCTCTTTCTTTGACACTGATAGTTCACACGTTACCTGCTTTTGTTGTGTTTGATGTCACGTTCTTTTCAACTAGCTAAACAGGTATTCAAATCAATCGCAACAAAAATGGATAAGAAGGCTGAAGATACCATTCGCAACAGTCGACCTCTTGAAACAACCGCATCAACTAGCGCCAATAGATCAAGCTCTCCAAAAAAAGCACAATCATTATACAGTCTTTGGGAAGATGATGACAATAAACCAACAACCAGTGCTCCAAAGAGAAACAGCAGCGTAAGTCATGGAAGAAGACGTTTATCATGGGCGTTTTGGTCCTTATCATCTGATAAAACACAACTTTCCAAATCTAACACCGAGACTTTACAACCTTCGGAACAGTCAGTGGTAGAACAACAAGCATCAATCACAACTTCAAAGAACAAGAAAACATCACTAGAAGAGCCAGAAACACAGTCGATAAGTACAGCAAAAACAGTTAAAACAGCACAACCAAATGTCACAACCAAATCTACAAAGCCATCAAAAAAAGTCAGAATAGAAACATCGACCCAACCTGATCATGCAGATGAGACAGCACAAGCCAAACCTCCAAAAGAACGAGCCTCATCATGGACGTCTTGGCCCACTTTCCAATTGGGTAACAGCTCTGCATGTCAACCGAAATATACAAATATCATTTTGACGAACACCAGTGACATTTCGAATGTTTCTGATCACCCTCCTCCTCTACCACCAAAAAATTCCCCGAACACTGAAGATCCTCCGAAGAAGACTACAATCAAACCCACAAGACCAAATCTGGTTGTTCCATCTTTGGAATCTACTCTCCCTCATGTCTCTTATCAGGCCAGACTTTCTAGAGGTTACGATAAGTTCAGATACTATTTTGGTTTAGATCAGAGTGTTCAGTCTCAAAGTTTGTTGTTGAAACCTACTCCAACTCAAATAAAGAATGTTTTGATCATTGGTGTTCATGGGTTCTTCCCTACCAAGGTTCTCAGACCTATTCTTGGAGAACCTACAGGAACTTCCCTCCGGTTTGCCCAGTGTGGTGAAAAAGCCGTCAATTCATGGACCAAAGAGAATGGCCTGGATGTGAATATCCAAAAGATTGCATTGGAAAGAGAAGGCAAAGTGTTTGATAGAGTTGATTTTTTCTTTGATATCATGAAATCATATGAGGAAGATGTCAAAAAGGCTGATTTCATCTTTGTTTGTGCCCATTCTCAAGGATGTCCTGTTTCCATCATGCTAATGTCCAAACTGATAGAACACGGAGTAATTGCACCTCATACGAAAATTGGCATGTTATGTATGGCAGGAATCAACAATGGTCCTTATAATGGTATCGATCAATCATTATTTGTTAGAGCATACTCAACTATAGAGAACGAGTCAATGTTAGAATTATTTGAATTTCAAAAGTTTAACAGTTTACAAAGTCGGAAGTATTTAGATAGTTTGAGAAATTTGATCATTAATAATGTGAAAGTTACATATGTTGGTTCAATAGACGATCAAATGGTTCCACTTTATTCGGCTACTGCATCCCATGTCAAGCATCCAAACATTTTCAAAGCTGTTTATATTGATGGTGACTCGGACACGCCTGATTTTGTCACCAGAATTGTCAAACTGTGTTGTACGTTGCAAAACTTGGGCTATTCTGATCATGATGTGATCAAAGAGATCAGTTATGCTTTGGCTGGTCCATTGACAGGAGGTGGGCACTCTAAAATATACAATGAACAAAATGTGTACAAGTTGGCATTGAATTTCACGTTAAAGACGGAGGATTCATCTTCGATCAATAATAAGCCAATCATGTTTAAGTCATTTGATATCAAGAAGTTAGGATTGAATCCTTTCAATTTGCCTTGGTGTGTTAGAGGTTTATTTTTTGAAGTCACTAAGCACCTGCCTTCTGCAGAAGAGGAGATTCAGTTTGTTTTCAAGGAGTTTGATGAATGGAACCCTGAATCGAAGGTGTTGAAGGATGTCAAGTACCGGTTGAATGGTATTAAATCCAAGCTTTAAATCCCGATTATCCGGGCTGTGCAGCTGGCACCGGCGTCGGTCGCTTTTCTCGCTTAAAAATTCACGAACGGTTAGCCGAGCCAATTTTTTTCAAAATTTGTGATCACACTGATCGCCTGTGACGGTACGAAACTTCATGAGCATGTATATAGTTTTTTTGCAGTCACAATTTAGTCATTCATGTGTACCTGTCACTTCTTCGAATACAAGTTTAGACCACCATCTTTTCCGCATCATTCACAACCCTACAGTCCAACATAACTACAGACCATGGCCAAGGATCAACACACGAGATCAGCATCTCAAAAAGTGTCCACCGTGGGTGGTTTCATAGCCGGAGGTTTAGCTGCTTGTGGAGCCGTGACGTTGACTAACCCTATTGAGCTCGTGAAGACAAGAATGCAACTTCAAGGTGAACTTTCAGCAGCTAAGGACGCACCAAAAATCTACAAGAACCCAGTTCAAGCCTTGGTGTTAATCTTCAAGAATGAAGGTTTAAGAGGTATTCAAAAAGGTTTATTCGGTGCTTACATCTATCAACTTGGATTAAACGGTTGCAGATTAGGACTATATGAACCAACAAGATACTACATGAACGCATTTGCGTTCCGTAACTCCACCGAAATTCAAGACTTCCACAAAGTTCAAAACATCCCAATCAACGTTGCCGCAGGTGCGTTATCCGGTATGGCTGGTGCTGTGGTTGGATCACCTTTTTACTTGGTTAAGACCAGAATGCAATCATTTTCACAAGCCGTCAAGATCGGAGAACAAACACACTACACTTCCACATGGCATGGACTTAAATCCGTTTATAAAGAAGGTGGAATCACTGGATTATTCAGAGGTGTTGATGCAGCTATCTTGAGAACAGGTGCTGGTTCCGCGGCACAACTCCCAATTTACAATTTCTTCAAACATGAATTGTTGGATCATGGATGGATGAAAGAAGGCTTGAGTTTGCATTTGGTTGCTTCTTTGTTTGCTGGTTTCGGTGTTGGTGTCGTTATGAATCCATGGGATGTGATTTTGACTAGAGTTTACAATCAACATGGGGATTTATATTCTGGTCCAATTGATTGTATGGTCAAGACTGTTAAGACTGAAGGTTTGGGTGCTTTATATAAAGGTTTCTTCGCTCAGTTGTTGAGAGTTGGTCCTCATACTGTTTTCACTTTGACTTTTATGGAACAAACCATGAAAATGATGCATGCTGTTGAAACCAAGTTCTTGGCTTGATTCTTGACTATACCATAGTTCGTTAGATCTACTAAATGTACTATTACTTTCCCTTTCTTTGTTCATTCTTCCGCATATAGACTTTTTAATCATAGACGTTTTTCTTTTCTTTTTTTGTTATCTGTAAAGGATATTCTTCTCGAAGTAGTCATAAAGTAATTTGTAATTTACATCCTATATAGAGAAACAACAAAGTACAATAATGTAAATATAAAACTCGTGACAACGTTATTCTAAACTGAAACAAGTGAGGAGGAGGAGAATTAGTAACATTAAACTAATTAGAAGATTCAAGGAAAGCAGAACGATCTAAAGCCCATAAAATTCAAACAAGGGAAAAAACGGCATAAATATGATAAGGAAAAAAACAAAAAGAGTTAACAAATGTAGAGAGTAGATAACCAATGGTCCATCAAAGAAATAGAAATAGTTAAGTTATAGAAACAAAGATAGTAATAGATTTAAAAACGTGTATAAGCAAAACGTGAATGCTGAAGAAAAGATTAGTGGTGATGATTGTTCATTTGATCTGGTCTGTTTATTCCAAGAGATGACAATGAATTTGAATTTGAATTCTCATGGTCTTCTTGGCTAAGCTCAGAGGTAGCAAGTGAATTAGCACGGGTTTCATCTCCAGATAACTGGTATGCTAAAGCAAGATTTTGGTTCAATTGTAGTGACTGTTGCGGTTGTGGTTGTTGTTGAGGTAATGGAAGTCCTTGACGTTGCTCGTTTGAGGTTCCATTTTGTGATTGACTTGAAGACTGTTGAGGAACAGCACTCTGTGTTTGACCAGCTATGTTTGAAGATTGTCGAACAGGAGGAGGACGATGAGTACGAGCCCGGTAAACTTGATGAGAACCACCATGCGTCGAGGATGCAGCCTGTGAAGTACCACCTGTTGCAGTTGATGAATTGGACCCACTTGTGGTAGAACCTGTTGAGCTAGAAGCAGTATTACACCAATACTTATGATAAGTCCAAGCTTTAGATTGGCATTCCTTAGAACAGTATTTTGCTCTCTTGCAACGTCTACACTTTGCAAATTGTCTTGGTGTATCTTCCCACTTACCACAACCGAAATAAGCACATTGCCTTCTTCCACCCATACTATCATCTCTTCTGTTTGAATTTCTAACAATTACAGCAGCCCAATAACTGATCTCCTGAGTATACAAATGCTTAACAGTGAATTTCTCAACCAATGGGAAAATATTCAACTTCTTGATCGGTATGGTATCCTGATCAATATGCTGGTTATTGAAATCCATATCAAAATTGTCCCAGTTTGAGTTATAGTTCCAATTTTGGCTATATGTCTGATGACGGTCTTTATAAATGGTGCGGTTTTTGATACGAAGGTCATTCAGTTCACGGTGAGCCAACCTGGAAACATCCAATGCGAATTTTTCTAATTTTGTGCCTTTTGCTATTCTATCTGTTTCATTCAGAATTCCCATATATGATGCCAAAAAATCCTTGTGTTTGTGGTTGTCATCATTTTCGATACTTGCAAGTATGGAGCGATAATCAGCTTGAGAATTCTGTTCATCCATTAGATCATCCTCTGTACCATCTTGATAGCCAAATTTTGATGTTGCAGCAGGCTCTGGAACTAGGTACTCGTTTAAATCATCATCAATGTAATCATTATCTTCGTTATTGTCCATTTCTAAAGGTGGAGGGTTTGTATTGAATGTTCTTAAAGATAAGCCGTTGATAATATACGTTTCCGAAAGTTGTCTTCTCAGGCTAGTGTACTTGGAAATAAAAGCCAAAATTTGCAGTGACCACATCACATCATCTTTCTCAGGAATCAAAACACCATTTTCAAACTGTCTTGGGTGTGATTGATTCACCTTTTCATCGTATTTCTTGAAGAATGCTGGAGGCATCTCATCATTTAAAGTTAATAGGTTCGATATTTCCGGGGCATTGGCCATTTGACTACCAAACACTTCATTCTTGGTCAAATCATCAAAATCCTTAAGAAAATCTTTGTTTATTTTAGAAGGATCACTTTCGGAATTGAGCTTATCCAAAAACCGTAGATAATTCAGCGACTTCAAGATTTTGACGTATTCTTCATCCACAATTTCATTGTTCATACCTTTAACACCATTTTGACGGGCTCTCTTCAAATTTTTTCTATTAAGTCCCTTGCCAGCATTCTCATGAAGCTGTATGGCCAGTTCAGCCTCTAATATAGTTTGGTCAGCTTGATCAACTAGGTTTGTGACTTCTTCAAAAACAGAGTCTATTTGAGCTTCAGTGATGTTATCGTCAATAATAGTTTGATTGGCGCGGTGAACAGGGGAGGTCAAACCAGCACTGTGCGTTCTAATTGGTAGATTGTTGGTGGGGGTATGATCAAGTGAGGTAGTTGAAGTTCTTGGTGTTCTTGAATGAATCGCTGGTGCTGTAGTTGTATTTGCCGTTGCGTTGATTGTCGTATTTGGGACAGTATGGTTGATATTTCTGGTGGATCCTTGTGATAAACCGTTTGTGCCACTTCTAGAGGACCCTGACGAGGACGTTGCCCAAGAAGGTTTCTTTGAAATAATATAATTGTCCAAAATTGTAGCTATCAAAGGGATCATACCGGCATCAACCAGTCTTCTTCTAACGCTTTCCGAGCCTCTAGTACCAAGTAACACTAAAGATTGGAAAGCCAAAACCCATTTCCAGGCAAAAGAACATTTCTCCATTTCATTTTTGGGTTTCTTGGCCGCATACATGATGGCAACTAGCCTTTCCAACCCACCATCATTAGCCAAAGCATCTCTCACTTTCAGAGATGAAGAAGTTAGGAAAGTGAGGTGGTTCAAAGAGTTGATCAAAGGTTTGTCCTCCGAACAGTCTAGTGCCCTTCTATCGTAAAGGGTTGAGGTGATAGACATGGCGGCCTTGTTGGCTGATACCGATTTGCTGTCAGAGTCACGCATCTATGAGTTGTTAGATGAGATGGATCTTTGACGTGGAAGGAAAGATGAGTGATACGGGAAGACGAAGGTTATAGTGAAGTTGACGAAGTTGGTGATGGTGTTGCCCTGTATTAGTGGTCTGTGGTGGTGCCTGCTTGAGTGACTTGGTCCTGTTTTCAGTTGTGTTCTGTTGTCTCATTTTTTTTCCTGGCTGGGGAAATCAGAAATATTTGCCACTCAAATTTGTGTATTAGGACCTATATAAGGGCCCTTTTTGCAGGAGGCTGCACAGTACACAGTACACAGCTCCGCGGCCCGTAGTAGGACTCAGGACTCAGGAGTGACGAGTCAGATTTCTCACGAGTCACATATAGTCTCACTCTCTATATAAATTAGTCAACACTCAACAGTAAGCGCGCACTGAGTCCGTGCACTGTCGTGGCTCTGGCTCTACTATGTAATGCGGTGAGGAAGGTATATCTACGTTCAATCAGATTTCTTTTATATATCAAGACAAAACCTGTTATTTAATCTTACATTTATATCATGTATGTATGTAGTAGGGATCGAGAGAGAAAGGTAAAGAGAAAAAAGCTATAATTACATCTCTAATTGGCAATCCACAACTCTTTACCAGCATCGCTCATATACTTTTTCAATCCATTCACCTTGTCACTCCATTGCACCAAGTTTTCACTCATCTTGGAAATTTGTGATTTGGTCAAGATTCTAGGTTGAATCCAGCTGATATCAAAACGGCTTTGAACTTGGTTGATTGATCCTTTGACTAATCCCAAACTTAAACACTTCATAATCAAACTTTCAACTTCTTCTGGGGTGTTTATCAATTCAACATTCTTCAAAACAACTTCAAACTTGACACTCTTGGAGCTGTTGGCATGAATGGAGATCAATTCAATAAATGACATGATACAGAATTTCTCTCTTAACGAGTCCAAGTTGGTGATACCTAAACTGTGCAAATCTTGAGAATGAGCGTTCAAAACTGAGTTGAAACCTTTCAAATCACCTTCATTCAATGAAACCAACAAAGCTTTCAAGTAGTCCTGTTTCAAATATTGGAAAACTGGGTTCATTAATATTTCACCAAAATTGTAAATCTTATCTCCTAAAACGGCATTGACACAGATATCTTGAATGATCAAACTCTTGTTTGGAAGAGTGGCCAAATCTTGAATACAAGCCAAGTAGAGCAAAGAGTTGTAATAGTATGAGTTGTAGTTTTTCTTGAATTTCATCACTTCCATCTTGGTAGAATAATAACTTGAGTAAATCTTATTGTCCAATTTGTGGTGGAAATTATCAATCTTCTCAGTGACTTCATCGACAATAGCAATAGCTTCATCATACAAGCCGAGTTTCAATTTAGTTTTGGCGATTTCGGAATCAACAAATATTAAAACACCGTCACTGTCTATGGAATTACCATCATCATTCTTCTTCAACTTATCATCGATCAACGACTTCAAATTAGTCAAATGATTCAAAGCTTCACTCAGCTCAACATCTTCAAGCGAGAGCAATTGAAACTCAACCAACTTCAATTGATTAATCTTATTGTAAAAATTTAGAATGAAATTTTCAAATAACTTCAATCTGATGCTCTTGGAGTTATTATTGCTGTAAATGGAAGTTGACAACAATTCAGTGAGTTGATACCATAACTTTCTATCGTACATGTCTTCTAGTTGGTAGAAGGCGTTGATGAGTTCCATGTCGTTGGTTGGCTTGATGGCCTCTCTCAAAGTGACTAAAACTGTTGAAATATCTTCCATTTCGTGTTTGTCCAGTGTGTTTTATCGATGGACTGTGATCAATTGGAGTATATCGGAGTGATGCCAACTTCTTTCTATTTGTTGTTGACCAGCGTTTTGCCACCTTGAAACCTGAAAGTTCAAGTTGAAGTGATCGTTCTCTTTTTTCGCAGTTCTGAACTCTGAAGCGAGTGTGCAAATTAAATCAGCAAAAAAAAATTCAAAAAATTTTAGAAACCATTTATTTCAAAAATGACTGGGTGTTTGTTTACCTTAACACATTTGAAACGAACAATCTTCAAAATGTCGTTACAGCAATTATCACCACCTCTTCTCAATTTGATTAGACTTTCAAGTGCTTTGAACTCCAAAGATGTCAATTTCTTCAAGCAGATTGATTCTGATATCAGCAAACAATTAGATAATCTAGACACTAGATTTGTCAGTGTTATCAATACATTACTCAAAACGATAGAGACTGAAGATGACATGGAGACAGAACTAGGAGAAGATGATTCAGCCAACTGGAAAATAGTGTCAGACTTACTCGATTCCTTGTTTGAGAAGACTGAAATTTCACTCGATGAACACAAACTACACAAGTCTTCCAATTCAGATGGCTTCACTTATTTAGACAGCAATCCAACTGCGAAACCAAATAGATTCTCAGTTTCCTCAAAACCACAAAAGAAGTTCATCACCCAGGTAAACAACTTTGAATCAGAATCATATAAGCCAAACCTTACAGAGAAACCGCACGCTTTGAAATCATTACAGGAATCATTACAACCCGTTCCAGCTACTTCAGAATGTCCAGAACACTACTTGAACCCATACAGTTATGAAATAATGAATCAGCCATATCCAAACTGGATCTTACAACCACTGCCTAAATATGATTCTGCTCCATGGTCTTCATCAGCAGACGATCAACCTCAAATCATTACAACATTGGAACAATTGAAAGTTCTGATTGAAGAGTTGAAGAAATCTAAAGTGATAGGTGTTGATTTAGAACATCATGATTTCAGAACATACCATGGTTTGACATGTCTTATACAAATCACATCTGAATCAAAAATTGATTATATTGTTGATCCATTGGCTCCTGAAGTGAGAGAGAATTTGAAGTTGATAAACGAGGTCTTTGCCGATCCACAAATCGTTAAGGTGTTACATGGTGCTTTCATGGATGTCATGTGGTTGCAAAGAGATTTCGGAGTTTATATTGTGTCCTTGTTCGATACGTTCCATGCTTCAAAGGAGTTGATGTTGGGTAAGCATTCATTGGCATTTTTGTTGGAAAAATACGTCAAGTTCAGAACTTGTAAGAAGTACCAGTTGGCTGATTGGAGAGTGAGACCATTAGGATTAGAGCTGGTTAATTATGCTAAGGCTGATACACATTTTTTGATTGAGGTGTTTACCAAGTTACAGAACGAGTTGTTAAAAAAGGGACCAGAAAGTTTAACCCGTGTTCTCTATGATTCTAGAAAAGTTTCCAATAGAAGATTCGAATATTCTACTTTCAAACCATTGAATCAAACTAATGAAGTTGTGTCCACTATGGCCTCTGTTCCTTTGGAGAGACCAGGTGAACCAAACACCAGCATTTCCCTTTCTTTCAACTACAACAGAGACCAACCATGGACCCATTTGATAGTCTCTTCCAATTTGCCCTTGGCCAAGAGACCTATTTTGGAGTTACTTTTCAGATGGAGAGATACACAAGCAAGAGCAAGTGATGAATCTGTGAGATATGTTATGAGTGACTATTTGTTAGTGTCGATGGTGACGTATATCGATATCAACTCTGAGGTGAGTAACCAATTGTTGCTGAATATCATTAACGATAACTCCAAGTTCAGCAATAGTAGTGGTTTCATCAGATCCAAACTTCCTGAGTTACGGAAGTACATCAATGAAGGTTTGTCCGAATTACAAAAGATGGATGTCAAGAAATGGAACCTGGCTTTGGGTATTCAAGAGGAAGCAGATAAGACAACAGCTACCGACAACATCTATGAGTCTGTTGAAGATATTGAGCAATTGGAACGCGATTTCGCTTCATTGACAGACGATTACTCCATAGAATTCAAGACCAACTCAGTTGGAACAGTGGTTGACAAGAGAACAGATCAAGATGTCCAAACGCCTGCTAAGAAAATCTGGTCTGTCTCATACAAGAAAGACGGCACACCTAAACAAATCACATCTGATGAAGTTACCGCCAGAGTGAACATAATATTGGACAGATACAGACAACAACAGGAACAAATCGCGAAGACTTCAGAGGTTCCAATTGAAGCTGCAGTTGAACCAGTAGAAGAAGAACCAACACCAGCACCTGAAGAAAAGCCATCGTACGTGGAAGTGGCAAAGAAAGCGAAGGCTGATCCAAATGAAATCATTACTTTAAGAAAACACCAAAAACATAGTAAGAAGAGAAAGTTGGAAACTGACGAGGATGTGGTTTCATTGGACTTGAATAAGAGAGTGCTCAATACTGAGCGTCATGAAAAGAAGAGAGATTTCAAGAAAAAGAAACCTAAGTTTGATCCATATGCTAATGTTGATGATTCGGCTATCAAAGCTCCTAAAAAGGTTAACAAATTACGTGCTGGTAAGCATGCGGTCTATAGAAAAAAATAGGTTGATTGGTTTGTACTATTAGTTATTAATTATCTTTATGTTTACACACTCAGTATGAAAATCAATGAATGATATAGGAGTTATCAGAAAAAAATGTAGCATTTTAAAAGAAAAAGAATATACGTAACATAACAGCAAAAATGGTGATTTACACAAGAAAAATAAAGCACTTTAAACTAAAGCAATTAGAAAAGAGAGTCGTAAGAAAATGGTTAGTTTTCACCAAGTTTCTCTTCTTGACCACTCAACAAGGTGAAAGTATCAGCTTGCAACTTTTCTCTACCCTTCAAGAAATCCAACTCCATAACGAAATCGAATTCCAAAATCTTAGCTTGAGACTTCAAAACCAACTCACCGGCACCGCTAGCGGAACCACCAGTTGCCAAAATATCGTCGATAATGACAACATTGGAACCAACAGGCAAAGCATTCTTTTGAATCTCAAAATAATCAGTACCGTATTCTTTAGTGTAACCAACTTCGTAAGTTTCACCAGGCAACTTACCTTTCTTTCTAATTGGAACAAAACCAGCACCAATTTCCAGTGCTAACGTTGGACCGAATAAGAAACCTCTGCTTTCCAAACCGACAATGTAGTCAACCTTGGTGTTTGGGAACTTCTCGGCAAAGTGCAATTGAAATGCCTTAATCAACTTCTTGAACAATGCTGGTTCTCTGAAGATTGGCAAGAAATCTTCAAACAGGATACCCTCCGATGGGAAGTTTGGGTATTGCTTCAATGCAGCCTTCAATTCCTTGGCTAAGGATTGGATTTCTTGGTTTGGCATGGTCTTGCGTTGTTGTTAAGAACTAAAATAGGAGGAATAATTGATATTTGAGTTAATATACAGTATTTTAAGAGTGAAGAGTAATAAAGAAACAGAAGTAAGATAAGATACAAACAAAAAAAACAAAAAAATCTACTTGGAGAGGGCGCTGTAATTTTTTTTCTCGCTGGAGCCACAATAGCGTACATTGCACATGCCCCAGATCAGGAGTAAGACGACGTTTATGGGTCCGAATTGAATTGATTAACTCAACACTTTTCATATAGCAGCTAGCAGCACCCATCTTTCAACAAACCAAACTAAAACGATTAAAAATGTGAGGAAACAAAAAATAACGACAAATTGGTGATTCCAAAAGTGGATAATATAACTTAAAAGTTATTGGTGAATGCATTCATACTTGGAGTGTGTTCTCTGGTGCTATCGCCATCGCTTTGAACGCGATCACTGGCGGCGCTTCTTCTAGTTCTAGAGTGACGTGGATTACTGGTAGTATAACGATCACAAAATTCCTCTTTGACTTCCGAAATGTAGTAATAACCACCATTGGATGTCCATGATACGGAATTTTCACCATAGATGTATTTCTTTTCATCCAATCTTGCTAAAATTGACAATGGATCCCAAGCAAGATCATAACTTGGAGGCACAACTGGTTTCAGACTGATGATCTTGGATCCAGGTTTCAGATCCTGAATCAACTCCACGATTTTCAAGTTCAAAGAAGCATCAAAAAGATAATTGTTGATCAACAAAACATCAGCATTAGTAACAACTTCTTGCACTGCAGGATTGTCAACGAAAGACTGTTGACCAAATAACTTAATCTTGGGTAATTTCAAACCTAGTAAGGCACATCTCTTCTGGAACTCTTCCAATTGGGCATCTGCCAGGATAGAAGCATTCTTTGCCAATTCAACACCATAACTCTCACAACCAAATTCTAAAGCTGCCTGGATGGTACAATTACCAACACCAGAACCTAAATCAATAAATGATTTCTCCTTGTTCAAACCACAGTCTCTGTAAACTTGAGTCAAAAAAGAAGGCATAAGTTCACCATAAACCATATTCGAAAAAGGTTTGTAATCCCTCAACTTATTAGCCCTTGGGAGAACTGATCTGGTGTAACATTGATTAAGAATCTCATAAACAACGGCACGTGGTAACCCTGTTTGATGAATATTTTGAGGTAGGGTGGAAAGTGTTTTGCTATCAGATGTAGCATCTTCATGCTTGACAGATTCATTTTTGGCGATGTTTCCGCTAGCTTCAGTTGTTGGATCATTTTCATTTGATGTGTTGTTATTGTTATCAGCGACAGTTGGATTAGCACTAAAAGGGGCATCCTTGACACTACTACCGTTAGCAGCGACACTGTAGAATCCATTAACATCTTCATTATCAACTGCAGTTAATTTTGGTAACTCAGGAGAAGGAAGTTCATTTACTATTTCAGATTCAGGCACTGGAGCAGATAATGTGCTGATCTTCTCGTGATCATTTGAAGCCTCGGAATTGGTCTTTGGCTCGATGGTTAGTTCATCGATTTTGATATCAGCTGTAGTAGAGTCTGCTGAAGGTGTATTACTCTTAGGGTGTTTAATAACAACAACGACAGAATTAGGAGTAGCAACAACAGTCTTGCAAGTGCCTTCCGTCATAGGTGTATCTTGAAACTCGGAAGCAACCATCATACTAACATCACGAGATTGAGCATCATCAACAATCTTCTCGGGTATCTTCAAGTCATAAGTGAAGTCAGGATCAGAAACATCAGTACCAGAACAATATTTCAGCATTCTACCATTGGCATTTAACTCAGAGACCAATTTGTTGAAATTTTCAATTTCAGTCACCAACCAACTTAATGAATCATCTTCAAAAGCTTTTGTGAATCTAAAACTGATACAATTTTCTTGATTCTGCAAGTTGATAACTAAGTTACGTTCATATTCAGGCATGAATCCGACAGCAATGGCCTCCATTGTTCTTCCAATTTCTTCAAACGGATTGAAATACTCAGAGTCGCCCTTGGAAAGAGCCAAAACATAACGTTCCTTGTAACTGGAAAATGGGTACTGCAATGAAACATCGGTTATTGGCCAGTTAGCATCTTTGGTATCGTAATGAGCAATCTTATCGTTGACGACGAAGTCAGCATGAATTGTGTCACCGATTTCTATTAGTTGTTCATCACTCAAATTTTGGCACTTCATAATTGGTTCAGTGAAAATGGTCCTTGTTATTTCCTTGGTAATAATTTCTGCTTTTGGCAACTTCTGTCCGTCTTGGTATCTCTGTAACGCAAGTGTGGCGATATCTTTCAATGGTGACACTCTAGGCACTTGTGATTCAAATGTTTCTGTGAACTTAACATAATCATCATTAATTTCCAAAAACCAAGGAACTGGTTCTTCTTTTTGTGGTGGTTCTTCTGGAGCTGGAGTTGGTGGTTCAGGGGTGGATTCAACTTCAGGTTGGGGTTTGGTAGATGGTGTACGACTTTTTGACTTCTTTGGCTTCTTCTCGCCAGTCTTACGTTTCTTCAAAGGAGGCTGTTTCTTAGCAGTGGTCTCAGGGGCAGGATGGTCAGATTTTTCAGTTATGGACTTGGATTTCTTAGTCAATCTCTTCTTAGAATTTGTGCTCTTTCTAATTTGTCTTTTCTTCTCCTCAAATATTTCATCCATAAACCGTTTCACTTTCTTACGTTCTCTTTCTTTGTCTGGATCAAACTCTTCCACTGGTCTGTTGGTACCCATTCCTGTTGTAATATGTTCAGTGTCTCTCAACAACAACTGAAGTGGACTAGCAGAGTAGTATCTTTTCATAACTTCATACTCTGCTTCCAACTTTTCTCTTTCTGCTCTTTCCTCCGGTGTTTCATTTGCAAGCACTTCAGCCAGTTCAGCCTCTCTTTCTTTCTTGCGTTCTTCCTCTCGTAACTTTCTCTTCAACTTCTCTTGTTCCCGCTGGAGTGCCTTTTGCTGTATTTTTAACTCTCTCTTTCTCTTTGTTTCTGCTATCTTTGCAAGTTGCTCTTCTGTTAATTGTTCTTTGGCTTTTTCTTTAGCCTTTTTAATAGCTTCCATCTTCAATCTGGCCTGTTCCCTTTTCGCTTCCAAGTCCACACCAGGGTGTCTTCTTCTTAAACCTCTTCTAGAACCAAAGTCGTTTGTGAACCAGTCAGCATCTTCTAACAAATCTTTTAAAAGATTTTTGGATTTCTTATTTTTTCTGGTTGGTTTCTTAACACCATTTTTGCCATCAGATATGTTGCCATCGCTAACATTTGAAGAGCTGACGCGTAAATTTTCGTCGTCTTTGGGACTTTCTTCTACCTTACCATTTGAATTCTCGTGAGTTCCATTCTGAGCAACTGTACCATCATGAATTTTAACTGTCTTGTTATTCTCATGTTGTGGATTTTCAACCATTCCATTAGCGTGACCATTTGGCTTGTTTTCAATATTAGCGTGGTCCATGCAATCAGTAAATTCTTCAATACCCTTCTGATAATCAGAGTACTGTTGTAATTGTTGTTTTTGATGTTGATTGTGATGAAATGGATGATGATCACCAGAAACTTCACTTGGGGAACTTGATGACGAAGTCATTGTTGAAGAAGATAAATCAAACACTGAAGATGCCTCAGTCTCAGAAGACGTTAGTGGATGGGAAGTGGTGGTGCTGGCGGCGGAACTCGTACTTGAAGTCGGGTTCGAGTCACTGTTCAATAGATCTGCCATATTCATGACAACAATTGGTCTCTGATATGGTGGCAATGAAGAACAAGGAAAGATCAGAGAAGGTGGAGTCGTTTAATGTTAAGAAAAGTGCACAAACTGAAGGTCATCATGGGCATAATTTTGCATGCATGAGTTGTTTTGGTAATATTCATTTTTCAGCTGCTGTTCTTCACGGCTGTGCTGGACTATCTGGGTTCGTGATTTATACGCGCACTCCATCGCGATCGTCTCTCTTAATTTATATAAATTTGATCGACGCGTCGCTCTTCCGTCGATCGTCGATCGTCGATCTCTATTTAGCTTTCTAGCTAGCTCCTCGGCTCCGGCCTATCTCATCAAATGAATCTCAGTTCTCATTTTTGCATGGAAACATGTTGCATGAACACCATCTTTGATCATAAAAAGTAGAAAGATTATAAAGCTGTTTTTTTCTAGCAAATTCTGATAATTCAAGGCAAAGTGTTATTGGAATCGTCTAATTATTAGATGAATTGCTCGAATAGACTGTTTAGGTTTAACGTCATGTCTCCCTATATACAAAAAAACTAATTAACTTCAATATTATATGCAGTTTAATCATACAAATTAACCCTGGATAAACTGAAAAGTTTCATCTTTTGAACCGCTGAAATGGCAATTTCTTACACTGGCACTTAGCTTAGTGGCAACAATTGTCACTGTATGATCAATGTTGTAGGAAGCTCCAATCATACGAGCTATTGCTAACTGTTCATCAGAAATAGTATCATCGAAAGCAAACCGGAAACTAGGCAAAGTGGCTGCAAAATCAGTAATTTTAAGGGTGACATCACGGAAGCGTACATTTACAAACGAAAAGGTGATCTGTTTCAATGGACCAAACTCAAACTTTCTCAAATCAAAATTATTCTTTTTGAAATGTGAATTACTTGCACCACTAATTAGCTTGTTTGCACATCTGACAAAATTTTCTGTAATTTCATCTAAATCAAAATGTAACTCCTTTAATTCAGGAGCATTCAATAAACCTTTCACTTTTCTAGGAGCAATATCTAACATTAATTTGGTCACTTCTCGTGGGATAGAATCCAAATGAAACACTGGAGCTATCATTTGACTTCTTGGTTTGGAGGCGCCAAAACTTGTAGTAATAACCAAATGTTGAAGTTTCCTTATTGGGTGAAATGAAATGTTGATCCAATCACGTGAGGGTATTTCAGTGATAAAGGAAAAGTTTGTAAGTGTTTCAGGTAATGACTTTAGAAATGATTATGTAACTGGATATTCATTGGTATTGGCGTTGCTATTAAAAGTAACCTCTTTCAAATTTGTTAAGTCACAGCCATTTGCGATGGTAGGTATTCTATTATGATTCTGCGCTGTGGTTGTGATGACCAGAACCATGTGCTTCATTGTTTAACATTGATCCATGCTGTTAGCTGTTGTACTGATGTGATGTTGAACTACTTCCACTCTACAATGAATGGAATAGAAAGACGAAGAGCAGAAGACGGCTTTGATATCGATTTCCTTAGTTGTAGGACTCATATCGATATGTTCTGTGTTTACTTCTGGAAGAAATAAAGAAGAATTGATGTAAATCTGTAGGAAATTTCAATGGAGCCAGATCAAATGTATTACCCTTGGGGCTTGTATAGGTACAGCAAAACAAGACAAGCCTATATAAATTATCAAGCAAACTTTCAATCAGCTCTTTACTGATAGCATAATAGGAAAGACGTACGAATTTCAAATTTGGAAAGTTGAAAGCTAAACAATTTAAAGATCTCATTTCTCTTGAGATTTTCTGATCACTAAAAATGACCTCAAAATCTTCCATCTCAGTGAATTCATTTAAAAAGTCACACTTCATTGTTCTAGACAGTTTGATATCAAACTTCATTTGTGTCACAAACTTACCAATATGTTTGAGTTCAGGAACAATTGTTTCTTCTGATTTGGGATCTTTTTCATTGTTCAACTCAATTGAGTCTCAAAATGAATCTCACCTTTAAATTGATTTTTATGTGGCAGTAGAAACTCTTCAAACACTTTTAAATCTCTGTATTGTTTAATGGAATTGTCGACTGTTGTCCTTAATTTTTTCAATGACCTCAGATTCTCCTGAATTTCTAAAAACGGTTTGATATTTTTGATTTCTGTATATGTATAACTTAATAGAACCACAAGTTCTTTCAAGTTGATCAATGAAGGAAACGATTTCTGATAAAGTGAAATTTCATTATCGTTTAATGTGCCAACAACCATAGTAGTTTTGTGAACTTCAGCCATCCATCTGAGCGCACATCAAATTTTCAAATCCAACTGTGGGGTCACAAAAGTAAGATTGATCTCTTTAATAAGAAAAATCAACTGTGGGAAATTGGTTCCACGTATGAGCTCAATGAACGAAGGACGACTCACATATTGAAGGAAATTTTTACTGCATTTGACTTCTGGAAACAGGAGGGAGTTTTGAATTTTCCTTCAGGATTAGTTGTAATTTTTTTGTCAGTTCGGAACATGATGAAGATGTACCAGAAATATTTCTGATGGATAAGAGAAGCACCTTATTCTCTCCATACTCTTTAAAGTCAAAGATAAGACTATTTTCTTGCAAAATTTCAGCGATGATCTTGTTGAAAGGAGATATTTTTTTCACTAAATAAATGAGCTTTTGCAATAGAATGCTTTCACAAACTGACATTTTCCAAATTTCCGTAAAATCAGCTCAGGGGATAAACTATCAATAATTTTCTTCATCTTTGAATTTTTTTTCATGGACTTGCTTCAGTAAAGCAAAGTCGGCTTTTGATTTCATCATTGTTGATTGATTTTCCGGTCTCTTTCAATGTTGAATTGTGATTTGAGAATATTCAAGGATGAGTAATATCAATGGGTATTTGATTGATATCGGGTTATGTTCAATCAATGATATATCATATTCGACATTTCCGTCTGACTTTTCTTATCAGCACGTTCAGTCTGTCATGTTTTGAAAATTGACAAAAAATCTCGATTCTCGTCCGGCGGCCGCAATAAACGGAGTGGAAAGAACAATTTACACGGAGATGTAATAACAAATCCATTTAAATGGAATATGTTGACCCCCTCAAGGTTGAGGTTATATGTATATGAAAATAATTAAAGCAGTTAGTTAATCGTACAAGATACTACACAACGCAAAAAAAAAAGAATTGAAAGAAATTAATTTATACATCAAAGCTCCTATAAAGCTGACAAACCTAGCTCAATAGTAAACGGACAACAGACAACAGACAACAGACAATTCAAAAAAATCACTGTAGTCTTCTCATCTCCAACTCTCTAATCTCTTCCTCTTGCAAGATTCTAAACTGAGAACAATCAGCAGGCTGATCAACCTGGAAAACCTTCAACATTTCAACAACGGTACCATAATTCTCATCATCCATAATCAACCTCAACCGATCAAACAATTCTTCAAAACAAGTTTGTAAATTGGCAGCCACGACTTTCTTCAATCTGAAAGCTCTAATAATACTAAACTTGAAATACTCACAGATGATCTCCGTCAACTCAAACTTAAACTTGATCATATCAACACCCGAAACACACATGCTTAAAAACTGTAAATTGTTTCCCAACACTTTAATCAAATTACCAACTCTAATATTCTTTGGCTCATCATTCACGATGGCTTGATACACCGGTTTCATCATCTTGTTAATCAACCTCTCGAATTGCACACGCAGCTTGTATACGATAATCTTATTGAGGAGCTCGTCTTCATACATGCGGATGATAGAATCGAAAAAAGTAGAAGTCAGGTCGTTGTTCAACTCATTATTCAACTCGATAAAATTCAACGACTCACCCCATTGTTGCATACACTCAACCATATATTTCACCGTACACCAATAGCTCACCATATGCTCAAACGAGTCGTCTTTATCATTATGGATCCTGGTCTTAATCACGTTATAGAACTGGTTCAATAACTGTAACTGATAATCGGACAAAATTCGGAACTTGACTTTCGTAATGGTGAGGTTCTCATATAACTTAGTAACAGTCTCGAACAATTTCTGGAAGTTCATTGACAAATTAGTTGGTTTCGTGTGTCCAACTTTACTAAACTCATAATCGATCTTGATTATTGGTTCTCCGATAAGTTCTTGGAATCTCTTGTTCACGAACGTACCCACGTTCTCTAGCCATCTATGTAGGTTGTCCTGGTCATGCAACACGAGGTCTAATGTGAGTTGGATGGATTCTTCATTGACGAATTTGAAAGTGCGGGATAATTTGGAGTCGAATTTCATTAGTTCGTCGATTAAATGATTCAGTAAGTATTCGCTTGGGTTTTGTAAAATGAGGCTCAAGTATTGACTCTTTGCAGGGTCGAATTTTTCTCTTATTGGGATCAAAAGGGATTGAAAGTACCAGTACTCGATTCTCTTGTCGTTGATGGATCTTTTCTTGGTCAATGTCTTCAACACGGGTAATGTTTTCAAATAATAGTCACTTAGATAATTCAAATAAAATTCAGGTTTATCTAATCTGTTTGTCTCATTGGCACTTTCAAAGTGGAATGCAAACTTGATTTTGAATGAATTGGCTAGGGAATTAAAACACCAGAATGAATCAGGAGATATGATTTTCTCAGGGGATAACTGTTGCAAAGCAATCAATTCAGAAATCTTGGAATTAATAGTATTCAATTCCTCCTTAGTGTATTGCTTGGTGTCCCATTTATCGATCAACTTATTGAACTGTCCGATTTTCTTAGTCTTGAAATTCGTATCGATAAGTTGAATCAACTTATAATCCAAAAATTTCGAATATCCATCAAAAGCATCACTCGCCGTGCTATTTGCCTGAATCACCTGTTGTTGTTCTTTGAATCTATTGATTTGTTCAGTCAAATGAATCAACTCTATTTCATTATCACCTTCGAAATCACGGAACCGTTGTTGAAGTACTTTGAAATCAGAATATAATTTGTCGCTGGCCTGTAATGTGGCTAAACGATCTAAATCAAACTCCACTCTTTTTTTCAATGTTGAATTCCCACTGTGGTCATACTCGGAGATGATCTTGGGTAGGTTGGTTACGTTGTTTTTGTCAATTGCTGAAGATAACTCATTTAATAGGATTGTAGCCTGATTGTAATTTTGTGACTGCTTGATTGATGTCTGATAAAGTGACGATCTGTTGGATTCTATAGTTGATATAAGAGAATCTATTTTTTGTAAGTCATTTATCGACTCAAAATTTGAGTTGAGAAACGTTTCAATCATGATGAATTGATGAATTGATAACGATCGATGTTGTTCAATGTTCTTCAATGTTGTTTATCGTATGTTATGTATTGGTATGCTCCCTTTTAAACCTAGTTCTTCCTGGTTTGTCTTAGTCTTTCAAATTCTGTTGACCTGTCAGTAAAAGGAGGTGAGAGATTGCCGGTGTACGGGTTGCATTTCAACATTTTTGTCGAATCACTTAACCGACATTTTTATATTGTCGACATAAATCAGTGGATAATCTCTAGCTAGCACAGCCAAGAGTCATGACTTGAGTCTTGGACACGACTCATTTCATGCCATGCGCGCGGTACACATTTTCTGAGTCGCAGGATCCAGCCAATGGCAGAAGTCCGTTCCGTGTTAGCAAGCTATAAGCAGCGTTTAGACTCGGGAAGCAGTCCCGGAGAACTCCTTGCTGGAGCCCCATGTTACCCGTGTTTGTCCATGCCGTTTTACGTGATTCAGCTAATTCAAATTTGCCAGTAAACTGTAAGCTGTGGCTGGAATCTGGATCCCTCAGTGGACACGATTTTTCATTTTTCAGTGCTGGCTTACTGACACGGTGTCACAGTTGGCAGACATGACTCTTCACTGCTTAAGAGAGAGTGGGCCTTTCCAGTTTCACAGTTGCAAGTTGTTCCCTGAGATCCCTCATAAACAAATTAGCCAAAACGTTAATGGATGTGTCTTCAATTAGCAGGGTAGAGGAATCACGATATCACGATCACAATTGAGTTGTTAACCGTGTACGAAGAGACTCCATGGGCACCAGACACGGACCACACAGTAGCGGATCTGGGCCTCAGTGAGTAGTCACTAGCCAGGCACTAATGATTAAGCGTGTGTCCGAACTCGACTCCGGCCACCTGGGGTAACAGGACAGTGAACACTCACTGGCTGTGAAGCTGTGTGAGTGACTTTCCTGTCCTTCTCTGGGGGTATATAGGGTGGTGATTCCCCTCAATTCCTCCTTGTCCGTCCCCAGACTCAATTGCCCCTACTTGTACTCTTGATCTCTTTCTTCCCTTTCCTCATCCATTCTTTCCCTTCATTATCATCTCTTCAACAATGTTCAGCAGAATCGCAACCAGACAATTCTCTTCTTCCACCGCCAACGCTTACAAAGTCACCGTTTTAGGTGCTGCTGGTGGTATTGGTCAACCATTATCCTTATTGTTGAAATTGAACCACAAGGTTACTGATTTGGCCTTGTACGATTTGAGATTGGGTGCCGGTGTCGCTGCCGATATCTCTCACATTCCAACCAACTCTACCGTTAAAGGTTACGGTCCAGAAGAAGATGGATTGGCTAAGGCTTTAACCGGTGCTGATGTTGTCGTTATCCCGGCTGGTGTTCCAAGAAAGCCAGGTATGACCAGAGATGATTTGTTCAACACAAATGCTTCCATCGTTAGAGACTTGGCTAAGTCTGTCGCTGACAATGCTCCAAATGCTGCCGTTGCCATTATTTCTAACCCTGTTAACTCTACTGTTCCAATTGTCGCTGAAGTTTTGAAATCCAAAGGGGTTTACAACCCAAAGAAGTTGTTTGGTGTCACCACTTTGGATGTCTTGAGAGCTTCTAGATTCTTGTCTGAAGTTGCCGGTACTGATCCAACTCAAGAAGTTGTCTCTGTTGTCGGTGGTCACTCTGGTATCACCATTGTTCCATTGATCTCTCAAACTAACCACAAGGACTTGGATAAGGAAACTTATGAAGCTTTGGTTCACAGAATTCAATTCGGTGGTGATGAAGTTGTCCAAGCTAAGGCTGGTGCCGGTTCCGCCACTTTGTCCATGGCTCAAGCTGGTGCTAGATTCGCCGGTGCCATCTTGAATGGTTTGGCTGGTGAAGCTGATGTCGTTGAACCATCTTTCGTTGACTCCCCATTGTTCAAGAAGGAAGGTATCGAATTCTTCTCCTCTAAGGTTACCTTGGGTACTGAAGGTGTCAAGACTGTCCATGACTTGGGTGAATTGACTAACGCTGAAGCTGAATTGGTTAAGACCGCTAAGGAAACTTTGGTTAAGAACATTCAAAAGGGTGTTGACTTCGTTAAGGCTAACCCATAAGTTACATGTTAGTTTAACTTAACTTATTTTGTCTTTTTTTATTTACAGCATAGCATTTTCTTTCTAGTACATAGATTACGTTTCTTCTTTTTTACTGCTTCTCCTCCTCTATTCCTTCTATGAGTTTGATACTTAAATGAAAAATTATTAAAAATTTGACATGATCGATCAATTGTAAACTGAAGTTTTACACCTTACCTTAACCCTTCCCCAGGTATGTCTGTCTTAAGTCATGATTATTGATTTATCGGTTTTTAACTCAAGTTTCAACAAGTTTTCAAATAATCCACAATTTTTCCAAATTCAAACTGTGGGGAAATTGGAAGTTGCCAGTTGGCAGTATATTGAAGAGCTGCAACTCAGACTGAATCTAAAAAAAAGTGACGTGGGCCGTACTAAAAGTCACCCCCGACAAACAATTACCCCATGGGCACCACTGGTGAGTCCCACAGCTATCACTACGTACAGCTAAAATCACGATCCACAGACTTGCAGTCCACCCCGTACTCCCATATTGAATATACCTTTGAGACCGGGTGTAAATGGTGTATCTTTCCGTACGTAATGCATGGATAACAACAATCCGTCGAAGCTAGAGATTTCATTCTGATCGTAAGGAAGAAATTGAGGGAAGCAATAGATAAGCGAAAGATAATTTGAGTTGTACCGTGTACGTACAGGCTACAGCTAGCTAGCCACTGCAAGAACACCGTTTTTTTGTTTTTTGAATCTTCAGGATATATATTCAGGAAAGTTATTATTATATTTAAACCTGATTCAAATTTCCTTTTAGTTCAATCAATGAATATTTCAACAGATGCAAAATTCAATAAGAAAAGTAGAGAAAAACTATTAATTATAACAGTAACGATGATGAAACAAGAAAACAAAAACAAGAAGAATAAAAAAAAGACAAGAACTAAAGAAAAAATGATGAAAGTCAATTATATACATAAAACAAATATGATTGAACGATTGAAAAAGCATGCTGTAAACAAAACCGAACTGAAAAAAAAGTAAACCTAACAAAAAACAAATAGTGAAAAAATAATACAACCCCAGCCCAGCCCTGAACTAATCATCGTCCATAATGACCATGCTGACCCTGTTGTTGCTGCTGCAAACTCTTCAACTTAACAACAGCCTTATGATACCCCTTCGACGCACTTCTCTTGAAATAATTAACAGCCATCTGTCTATTTTCAGCAACACCAAACCCTTGTTCGAAACAAATACCAATCATGAATTCAGCCTCAGGCAACAATCCTTCATCAGCAGCTTTACGACCCCACAAAAAAGCCTGTTGTTCGTTTTTCTCCAATAAACCATCGGCTCCTGATCCATACCAGTTAGCCAGACCCAATGCGGCATACACATGGTCTTCTTGAGCTGCTTTAGAGAACCAGTAAACGGACTTACGTGCATCCAGAATACTCTTGTTGTTTCGACTAGCAATGGAATCCTTGTCTGGCTTGAAATTATCTGTTGGGAAATACCCTTTCGAATAAAGGAATCCTAAAGTGGCTTGTGATTCAATGTGTCCGATCTTTGCGGCCTCGGTGAAATAACCTAGTGCTTTATGATAATTTCTGAGCACTCCCAGTTTCACTAATTGATCCAGTCTGAATTTGTTTTTGGTAGTGTTGTCTTTCAAACAAAGTAAGCCGATATCTGTTTGATGCATCTTACCCAAAATATACAGAGCACGTCTCGAATCACTGAATGATCTAGAAGATAGCAGTGGATCGGATCCCATAACGTTGATATTTCTCAATGATTCAACGGCTCGTGTGTTCCATTCAATTGACATACCCATGTCTAATTGAATACCATTTACACCAGTAAAATGAGACATCGCCAACTGACACATAGCGGAAGGATCACCCAAATTAGCAGCTCTCTCTAAGAATTGGTTTGATTCCTTGATGTTCTTACTACACCCGAACCCAGACTCCAAACAACAGGCAACTCGATAGCAAGCCAAAGCGTCATTTTCTTGAGTTGCTGCTTCATAGAACAGTTCATAACCTTTATGTTCATCTTGAACTACCAAACCAGGATGAATACCACCAGCATAAATATCACCTAAATATGTACGAGCTCGTGTCTTGTTAGGAGTCAGCTGAACCAAATTCTGCAACACCTTAATTGAAGTGGTCAAAAAAGTTTTTCTTTGCTCAGTTAACATCTTAAATGGGATGTGACGTCTACGTTTCTTACCACTGATATCCATTCTTGAAACCAATTCTGTTCTAGCTAATGATTCCAACAATATCAGAGCCCAGTTAAATTGAACCTCAGGTGTGAATTTCTTGTAATCTTTCAATGCTTGTTCTCTGGTAGCTTTGAATCTTGCAATTGCCTCTTCCAGTGGTTCATCTGATTTAGAAGGCAACACTGGTTCAATGACACCATTCGCGATGATTTTGTATTTATGTGAATTTGATTTCAACTTCGATGGACTTAAAGTTGATGAACTCTTAGGTGGTTTTCTATGATCAGTGTTGGATCTGTTGCTATCTGTTCTTCTATCCAATTTTGAAGGTGGTTCAAAAGCTGCGTCATCGGTATATGTTCTTTGTTTGGTTTGGTGATGATGAGGAGTGGCTGTATTAGCACGTTGTTGTTCAGGATTCGGAGTACGCACACGGGATGGTAATGGTATGGTAGAAGTCGAAGTGGAGGAGTACCCAGCTTCAATCTTGAAATTGTATTGTGATGGGTCAGCGGGACTGTTTGCTGAAGGCAATGGAATATCAGGCTCAGTATAATTCGATGAAGTAGTAGATCCAAGTCTTTGTGAATAACTCAATGATGGAGGTGGTTCAGTTTCAGAAATTCCGGTGACAGGAGGAGGCATCTTACGTCTCAAAGGTTTGCAACCACTTGATGAAAACTCATTTGCAGTACTGCTAGATTCTAACACTGGTGGTTCAGAACTTGCTGGATTCACGTAATCGGAAGACAAACCAGCTTTTTCCACACCTGTACGATAAATGGATTTGGAATAAGTCAATGAACCAGACTTCTCCAATTCTTCATATGAAGGAGGCAACTCGTCAAACCCTCCATCATCATCGTAGTTGATCAGATCTTCTATAGTTGGATCAGGAGTAGGCACAAGAGAGGACTTACTAGTACGCTTGATTTCGTCAACGGTAGGACTACCTGATCCAGCATAGAAAGAACTAACTAGTGGACTAAGTGGTTTCTTTGAATAAGACGATGGTGGTGGTGGCAATGGAGGAGCACTAGTATCTGATCTTTGAGAAGTAGTATTTTCTACATTCTTGAAAGGATGAGGAGTGATATCGGTAGGTGATGGAGGTGATTGGGTTTGAGCTGGTTGATGTGCTGGAACTGTAGGCTGTGAGTCAGAGAAAGAACTGGTGTGACTAGATGGTGATAATTCTTGAGAGGCAAGAGCTTTTTCCAAAAGTAAGATTTTTTCCTCTAGATAATTGATTCTGTCGTTCTCATTAGGAGCCACTGTTGATGATTTCGACTCTTCGGATAACAGTCTAGACGATGGGGCGGAATTTCCAACTGAGTTTGATGAAGCTTGCATATTGGTTGCCTCTTGAGGAGATGAATAGGATCCTGATCTTCCATCTTGATGATTCACATAAGAATTATTTGGCTGGAACTGATTGTTGTAAGGTTGATTCTGAGGAGGGCTATTCATATGTTGTTGTGATCTCACTGGGCTTTTTGACATATTAGGGCTGTTAGGCAACTGATAATTACCAGGATATTGGTTTCCATCACCTACATTTTGATTCTGAGGAGGATAACTCTGCTGTTGATTTTGATAACCTGAATTGTTGTATGAGTTTTGAGGCTGTGATTGTTGTTGATTCTGGAACTGCTGTTGTGGTGGAATATTAGGTTGTGATTGTGGTAGGTAAGGTCTCTGTGAAGGAATCATATCGTTATTAGGAGTTTGTTGATGATTACGATAGTCATTCTGTTGCTGGGCTGGTTGTCCAGGGCCACCATTGCCATTATAGTAACCTTGAGGAGGCTGTTGCTGTTGAGGAGGAACATGACCATACTGCTGTTGCGGATTGTTATACTGGGGATAGTTTTGAGGGGGAGGGAGTTGTTGCTGCTGTTGTTGACCATAGATATCGGTCTGTTGCAAAGGATGAGTTATGAAACCATGTGGTTGAGATACCTGTTGTTGTTGAGGAGGGCGCATCATTCCTTGGTTAGGAGGAAATGGACGGTTCTGTCTGTTTTGAGGAGGACCACCTTGATTCATTATTGGTCTTTGGTTGTAAGCTGCGCCTGGTCCGCCTGGCCCCCTTGGACCCCTTGGCCCTTGACGATGTTGAGAAGAAGCAGAATTAGGACGTTGCTGTTGTTGTTGTTGTATGTTCATGTTCATACTGTTATTCATATTCATGTTGTTGTTTGCACCAGGACCAGGACCAGGACGCTGTTTTCTGGAAGAGCCAGGCATAGGAGGATAACCTCCTTCACTCAGTAAATTGGCTCTGATTGCTGATTTGTTCATTGGGCGGGATCCCGTACAGGTTAGGGTGGTACTGTCAGAGTTGATGGAAATGAGGCAAATAGTTGAAGAAGGATTCAGCATAATTTTTTTTATCTATAAATTGTTGATTTCCAAAAATCTAAGAGACTGATCGATATTGGGTGAACTGTGATGGCGGTGGCCGCGCGTGCGTTGTGTTTGTGTTTGTTTGCAATTTACTCTTCTGGGAATTTGAGGATCGAGCCAATTGTTATGCAAGTTAGGGAAATACAAGCTACCAATGAGTCAGTGGCCAGTGACCAGTGACCACGAAACAGTAACCCAGATCATTCAAATCACTCTGATCAAACCAGATCGAGAGACTCGAGTTCTTTTATAAGCCAATGCTACAACTTTCTGTTTCCTTATAAGAATCTGGGTCCTGGGACTGAAAGTACTACTAGCTAGGTTGGTAAATCCAGGAAATTTGCCACTTGCGGCCGTTATCATTAACCGAAGAGCCACATCTTCCCTCTGAACCCTAGGAGACTGTTCCCTCTGTTCAGTCTTACCTGATGAGCCTAGTGCTCTCCAATTGATTGTTCGGGGACTCACCCATGCACGCGGTTCACCCGGTTCACGACTCAGGAGGTCACTGTTCACCGCTCACCAGGCAAGCCACACCAACACCTGACCACGGTTTCAGTCCCTTCCTCCTCTGGGGTTTTCCGCTGATCTCTTGTGTTTCATAACCGAACTGTGAACACGTCGTACAAAGAGATGCTCTACGTTTTATATTATCACCAATTAGTTTATCAAATCAAACTCAATTTATCCAACTTAAAAAACATGAATCTTGATCAAACCCATATATGAATTCGATGAGATGTAACCACACTAAATTGTTGGCGCAATACGAAAATTCAAATTTCAAGGTGAGCGTTCAGAATTTTTTCTTGCAGCGGTCACTCATCAAGCAAGTTGTCGCGAGGCGAAGCAATGTGGGAATTTGGAAGCTCGCTGAGCTCAAGGCTTGTACATTGGCCAGCAATTTATTCCTCATATATGTAAATTTTATATAAACTAGCCCTAGAATTTCACAGATATTTAATCATGGGCGACATGATATCATAAAAAATCAGTTGTTATTATAACGGCAGAACAAAGTAGCTTGTTTCATGTGCATGTAGAAATTTTTGGACTCAAAAAATTGAACCGGTATATATAGACCGCGCCATCCTTGTGCCAATTGCATGTACCAATTTTTTTTATATATAGCTAGAAAGGTTTATATTCAATCGAAGCAATAAATTATCAATTCTGATAATTCACTTCCCTTGAATAAGCAATGTTGAAATTCTCCACAGTTATATTGCTCTGGAAATCCACCATTTTTCATTTTAATATTGCACGTATACTGCAGCTCAATCCCATTGTCCCATGTATATATGTTTAGTATGTATTAAATAATTGATTGTATATATATATATAGTTGTAATATGTATCCTTGAATTTCAAAAATTAGAAAATCTGAAGTTATACAGGTAAAAAAAAGAATTACATTTCTCGATCTGCAGACTATAGATCGAGTTCGTAATTTGAACAGCTATATGGAATTGTTGCTATGTACGTATATGAACAAGATATTTTGATTAAATTAATAACTTATATAAATGAAATTTATTAGGTAAAAAACTATGAAAAAATTTTGAAAACATTAATTAAATGAAGTCTTAACAGTACAAATTGCGAATTGATTTACTTAGAGAAGTCTGAAGGGTGAGTGAAAAAATCAAATTGTATTTATATTGGTACATGAAGTACTAGCTCGTGAAGATTTCATTTAAAGTCTAACAAAAAGTATGATAATTCGAAGTATACTATAGTGAAGGTCTTCATAAATTTTTTCAGTAATATATATATATATATATATATGTTAGGCCTCAATTTGATTAAATTATCATTGTACTCAAATAAGCTAGGTATATATATTTAAAAAATGAAGATAATTCGTAAAAAAGGTCAAAATCAGGAAACTTAATTGGGAAAAATTAAATTTTATGCATGTGCATGTTCTAGGTTAGTTTTTTCTTCTTTTTTTTCACCAATAAGAAAATAGTTTTTTTCTAACCTATATAGTTCAGGGGAAACAAGTTCTCTTTAGATTAAGGTCGAAAACCCCT
>JAKTRY010000116.1:0-48982 GCA_030579935.1 Ambrosiozyma cicatricosa | reverse complement strand
ACACTTATCAAAAGTCTCATTTAGACAACCACTCACACATAAGGTAATTGCTACTCTCGAAATAATTCTTTTAATATTTCAAGTTTTGTCAAAGCAGAGAAACAACGCAAACAAAGCTCGTAGTGCAGGAAAAAGTCGATGAGTATCAATGTGGTGACATCGGTGTTCACAATGTTAAGGAGCCAGATTCTCTCAAGGTTCATTGATGTTGGTTGGTCATTTAAAGGTAGCTGAAGAGTTTTAACAGTTGGAACACAGCACCACTCTCCAATTACTTAAATTTCCTTGATACTCAGTGGATAATCAACGTTAACAGGAAGGTCAAGGTACTGGATCATGCTTGAATCGAGTTTCCAACAAGTGCGGACGTTAAATCTGACGAAGTCAATGTTAAAATGAATGTCCAAGCAATCAAATTTTTCAATGAAATCCGTGACTTGACCAAGACAATTGACACAGTCTCTCTCACACATTTCACCAAATTTGCAATTCAGATACAAATGTTTTAATGAAGGAGAAGCGGTTTGCAGCATTGTTTTAATTGAGCCAATATTGTGAGCCTGAACTTGAAGTGAATTGGACATCATTTTTCTTTGGAGTTGAAGACAGACGGCTTTGCCTCTGACCAACTTTCTAGCGACTTCGAGGACATCATAAGTTGACTATGATAGTTGTCCAAAAGAGTCGAGAATCGAGACCAACCTCCACCAACTTCCAATGACGATCATTCCAGCAAAATTGAGGACACTTCTGACTATTTATATAGATCTCAAACTGAGACCATTCCCTGTTTGATCTTATTGTGGTTTATCTTGTGTAACGGTTCACCTGAGCCATGACTGGCTCCTGAAGGGAGGGAGACCTTCGAGTGCTGAAGTATGGGCGAGTCCACCGTGAGTCAACTGTAGTCAGTCTATCAGTGACGCGTGCGTGTTACTAAAATTGTTATGCATGAGAAACGAACTGGTAGTCTTCAACTTGAGTCTTCTTCAAATCCCAGATACCATTATTTCAAAGCTAGAGCCAAGCGCATTACCAAAACCACACAACTTTCATCTTGCTTTCATTTTTTGATCTATGTTTTTTAGATTAGAAGACCATTTCCATTTAATTCATTTCAAATCCAACTGACGAGAACGAGCTAATTTTCAATTATGCATCAACGTTACGCAAAACAAGTTGTTTTTCTTTCTATACGAATGGCACCACAACAGCAAACAATAAAGGTATCGATTCTTTGGTGGATCAAAGGCTAATGAACTGTTCCCAAAAAGCAGATGCAACAACAAAAAGAAAAGAAAACATCCCTAATTCTTATATCTTGTAGACTCTTATAGTAGAAGCTTGATCTCGTTGTAGATGCCGTTTACTATAGTCTCAGCTTTTCATGAACTTATTGGTCACGATCGCTATACATGTATGTGGTCTATACATTGATTAAACACATCTAAAACTGAATTAAAGCTATGTATCATATAATATATATCAAGTATTTCGTACTGTTCAAAAGTATATATTAAACCATAAGTGTTCATTCCGACAGTCATGTCCAAGATCAAGCAACAAATTCATATATAGCTTCATTTATTGTACAAGGCAAGACTGCACTCCAAACAATTATTCTTTGAATTATACTGAACCAAAGTCACTTTTCCAGATACCACATGGATTCTCTGTTTTATTGAAAGAATGGTTTCCCCTTTACAGCCATCGACAACAACATCCTGTTTCTCAAATACCCACAAAGAAAAACATGCCAGACTATTTAGGAAGATGATTCAAAACAAGACAGCCGAATTGATTGTTGCTAGGATCTGTCCTCAATGTTCTGTATTAATTGCAATTGTATGAAAGTGAAAACATAATTTTCAATGAGCAGATCTGACTTGGAAATTTCACATCCTTGAGATCAACAGGAATACTTCAAAGAACAATAACCGAATTAGAGACATGAGACTGGATAGTTTTGCAATGTAATTATTCATAAAATAGGATAATTTGACTCCTCATATGGTCTTAGTTCAACGTTAATGGATTTTATACCTGAGTTGAAGCATTTTGTAAAAGACAGGGATTGTGCATCGACACCAAGATAATCAACAACAGGAAACATCGAAACAACTGGTGATGTTAAGACCTTCGAAGATGAGACTTTGCAAGTTTATGAAATGATCAAACGATAGTTGATCAGAACAACTCTCAGTAAAGATAGATGTTCCTGCTCAACATGCAAACTTTTCAATCTAACTAGTAATTGGGAAATAAAGTCTTGCAGCGGGTCAACCGTGCCAGTATTTGAAATGTGCAAACACTCGAAGTACTCTGCGGTGTCTCTATTCTGACCGACACATTTACCAATTCATGTAATTTGTCAGCGTTAACAATTTTGGGTAGTAATAAACAACTTGGATCACCAATAAAATCTATCGAGCCTAAGTGTGAAGGTAACTTGATTGCAAGATCTACTTTCGTTGATGTACAATTCCTAAGAATCAACTCTCTCAAAGATTCAGGAACACTTGAAAACCCGTCCAGTCTATTTATGCTGATATCCTGTATTATGAGTTTTGTCAAAGCAGATAAACGGCTTAGACAAATTTCATAGTGAAGGGGAAGATCCGCCAGTCTCATATTGGTGATATTGTAGTTAGAGAAGTTCATGAACTGGATTCTTTCATGGTTTATTAATGGTGGTTGCTCACTTACATATATCACAAGAGTCTTAACAACAGGGACAGAACACCATTGTTCAATTACTTCAGTTTCTTCGAAAGCCACTGGATAACCAACCTTAAGATAAAGGTCAAGCTGATGAATTGTACTTGAATCGAGTTCCCATAGGGTCCGGAGTTTAAAACTGAAAAACTCAATGTCAAAATGAACATCCAAGTGATTGAACTCTTTCATAAAATCCGTGACTTGATCCAGGCAATTAGCAATCCCTTCATCATTTCAATTACCAAAAAGGCACTTCAGAAATAAATGCTTTAACAAAGGAGAAGTGTTTTGTAAAGAAGCCACTATTCTTTCCATGTCATTGATATCTGGGGTTCGAAGCAACGTAACTGTCAACCTAGTCAATGCTGTAAATTTGCCCAACAAATGTGAACGACACAAACTTGCTGCATTAATATCTGACCAAATCAACTCATTAAAAAACTTCAAGTAGTGATCGATTGAAACCACACCCTCGCTGTCTACCTCTATAGAGATAAGTCGATCAGTATGAGCCTCTAGAAGCTTCACGAATTTGGGATTGGATAGGTAATCGGTTGGCTTACCACTACCAATAATAATGTCAATTGACTTCAAATTCACCGATTGAAATAAAACAAACTCAATAAACCTGTCTAAGTAAGGAGAATTTCCTAGTTAGTGTAGCCTCAGCCTTAATTTGAGTACATCCATAACCTTGCAAATGATACCATCAAGCAATTCATTGTATCCTATAATTGAAAGCAATTGAGCTTGAAAATGTGGAGTCGATGAAGTTAAAAAATTTCAAAATGACAACCTCCAAGATACAGCACTGAAGTTCAGTTGGAAGTTGAGAGGCCAGTTTGATACCTAATTCATTTGGATTGGAAATTGAAATCGACATATATCATCTAACTGAATTTTGAAGTATTGCTTTCTTTGGATTTGAATTGAAGATTTGTACCTACCATTTCTGTTTCAGCAAAAGAGGACATACTGACTCCTAATGAATCACAATGCACACAATAGATTCCATTCGCCTAATTGGCAAAGTTCGATTAGCCCACTCGTTTCTCAGCCTGCGTGTAAGATCTTCTCTATCTATCTATATCACGTGACCCTGACGCGTAAAATTGGGAGGGAAAATTTCACAGCCTTCACAATTCCAACTCTTCATTTCTTCGCAAATTCCAATCAACCAAAAATTCACTGAGAGCTGACGCCAAACTGAAAACTGATCATCCCATCTCATTATCTCAAACAGCCAAAGTGTCACAAAAACACACCTTCCTTCATCTTGATTTCTTTTTCTTGATTTATGTTTGTTATCAGAAGGCTATTTCAAATCCCACTAACAAGTACAAGATTTTTAATTACAACAACATCAACATTACCCAGAACAACAAGGTTTATCTTCCCACGAATGGCACCACAACAACAAACATTAGCTAGATTCTTTGGTGGATCCAAATTCACTGAAGCTTCCAAAGAGAAGAAGACTGGCGCATCCAGTGCTAAGAGCAGTCCAAAGAAAAGAACTGCGTCTCCTCCATCATCACCTGAGTCCAAGACAAATTCGGTTGAAGAAATTGGCTCGCCAACAAAGAAACAAAAGACTAAGAAGACAGTGGTCACGTATGAAGACATCGGTAAGGAGATTTTAGCCCATAGAAAAGCACAAGAGTTGAAAGAAATCAAAGAAGTGAGTGAATTGGAGAAGAGATTACCAGAGACGAAGATCACAGTGACCGAAAAAACCACCTCCAACAGTAATAAATCCAAGAAGGACTCCAAAACAACAGGAACAAAGCAAATCCCATATGCCAAACTAGTCGAAGTGTTCAATGAACTAGAAGCCGAATCAGGAAGATTGAAGAACCTTGCAAGTGCCTCACGTTTTTTCCTAGAAGTGTTGAAAAGTTATAAAGACGACAAAGAACAAGCCGCCACGAACCTAATCGAAGTGACATACCTGATGGTGAACCGTTTGGGACCGGACTATGAGCCCGACTTAGAGTTAGGTCTAGGTGAAACATTGTTATTGAAAGCACTAGCCACTTCCACAGGTCGTTCATTAGGTGACATCAGAAAAGATTTCCATAAACAAGGTGATATTGGTGTTGTCGCTAAGAGTTCCAGATCAAGACAAAGTATCATGTTTAAGCCGAAACCACTGACTGTGGACCAAGTATTTCAAAATTTGAAAGACATCGCTGGGATGACGGGTAACGCGTCACAAGCTAAGAAGATCGGGATCATCAATAAGATGTTGACGAGTTGTGAAGGTGACGAGGCGAAGTTTTTGATGAGATCATTGGAAGGTAAGTTGAGGATCAATTTTGGTCAGAAGTCGGTGTTGATTGCGTTGTCTAAAGCTATCATTGAGTTTGAGCATTTTTTGAAAATTGAAGAGACCGGAAAGAAAGGTTTACATTTGAAAGAAGAGGATATAGCAAAGGCGGATGAGCAGATCAGATTGTCGTTTTCGCAGATTCCTAATTACGAGATCATCATTAGAAAATCATTGCAGTTTGGTATCTTGAATTTGGTGGATCATTGCGGATTGCAGTCTGGTGTTCCTGTGAAACCTATGTTGGCCAAACCTACGAAATCAATCACTGAGATCCTGGACCAGTTCGATGACAATAAGGAGTTCACTTGTGAGTATAAGTACGATGGAGAAAGAGCACAGGTTCACTTAATGAACGATGGCTCGTTGAAGATCTACTCTAGAAACTCGGAGGATATGACTGACAGATACCCAGACTTAATCGATGTGATGGAAGAATTAAAAAACTTAAACCCAGAAATCAAATCATTCATCTTAGACTGTGAGTGTGTTGCCTATGACGTTGACAAGGACAAGATCCTACCATTCCAAGTGTTATCCACACGTAAGAGGAAAGACGTGAAAGAAGAAGACATCAAAGTGCGTATCTGCCTATTTGCATTCGACATGCTCTTATTCAACGGAGAATCCTTACTCCGCCAATCCCTCAAAGCAAGAAGAGACTACCTCCACGACAACCTGAAAACGATCCGAACGAAATTCCAATTTGCTACAAAGATGGATTCAAGAAACATCAACGAAATCGACCAATTCCTAACACAATCCATCAAGGACTCCTGTGAAGGTTTGATGATCAAAGCATTAAATGGCCCACCATCACACTATGAACCATCAAAGAGATCAAACAACTGGTTGAAACTCAAGAAGGATTACCTCGAGGGCATTGGTGACTCGCTCGACCTCATCGTGATTGGCGGGTACATCGGCAAGGGTAAGAGAACAGGAACATATGGTGGGTTCTTACTTGGCTCATACAACCAAGACACAGGGGAGATCGAGTCCATTTGTAAGATCGGTACTGGGTTCAGCGATGAGTTATTGGCACAGTTAGCTACGCTGTTAAAGCCGAAAGAACTGGAAAAGCCTAAGGCTTCGGTGATTTACAGTACAGGTAATTCAAATGCTGTGCCTGATGTCTGGTTTGAGCCTGAGGTGCTGTTTGAAGTGAAAGTTGCTGATTTTACAACTAGCCCCGTGTATAAGGCCGGTTATAGGTATTTGGAGTTGGGTGGTGATAGAGGGATCTCGTTGAGATTTCCGAGATTTATTCAGATTAGGGAGGACAAGGATGTGGAGGATGCTACTAGTAGTGAACAGATTGTGGAGATGTATCAGAATCAAGCTAGTTTGCAGTGATTCTGTGGATGAAGAGATATTGGGATGATGGGTTTTTATGATTATTTGTTTGTTGTGTTCTATGTAGTTTACTTTTCAGTGTTTATCGAATTAATTCCAAGGCAGTCAATATTATTTGATGACCAGGATGAAAAACCCGAGCTGATGTGTAAATATAGCCATACAGCCAACCATGTGAATAATTCATCGAAAAGTAAATACTAAATACTACCCCATATGGTTTTCAAGTGTCAACCACAAACCACACCAATTCCAATTTACTATAGCTCCACCGGACCAGTCATTTCAAGATGCATGAAGTCCCTTTCACTTGGGCAGTTGGGCCCTCCCGTCCCCTTAATATACATGTGGTTCAGGGGTGGACCTCGGCCCTCCCTCAACAGCGATTACCTCGACAGCATAATTAAAAATCGAATTTCGCGAGCGTCGGGCGTCGGGCGATGCATCGAATTTTTATTATAGGTACTTCTCTCGAGAGCCACACAGACCACAAGAAGACTGGAAATGTTGCATTGCAGAAGAAGTTCTGGTGTTGGTGTTGGAGTTTAGCCTTTTGGTGTACGTGACATTTGTAAATTGGTAGGTTAATTGTTGATGGAAGGGGTAAATCGTATTTGGTTATCAGAGAATCAGACAAGTTCTTCAAATAACAGTGCAGATGAGATCGGTAGATCATAGATGCAATCTTGTAGTTGTTTATATAGTACGCATTGCCCGTTCTCAGTATATTCTCTCAGGACCTCAGCTAGAATTTGAAATTTGAGATTCGATGTCGGTCAAATTTGAACTATTACTGTAACGTACTGTCTCACCAATTTCATCTCTGCTGATTGCTCATTACTACTGCTGCTCAGTGCTAAATCTTCCTCTTCAACAACTACACCTACAAATACCAAGAATCCAACATGTACATTAGCAAACGTGTTAGAATACTTTCACTCACGGTGTTTCTATTGCTCTTTACTGCAAGCTTACACACCATCTACACGTATGACGACACAACAACAACAAACCATGTGGTACGATTATACGACAAATTCCATGATCTAACTTCTGGCTTAACACAAACTGTCACTGATGAGATCAATGTCAACACTGGTAGCTCTAACAACAATGATTCAAAGTCAAAGAAGAAAACAGCCAATGAAATGATGGATTTCACAGGTGCTGTGTTAGATGAAGATAATGATATCATAATAGGCAGCTACAGAGGTGATTCCGAAGTGGTCCCAGATTTCAGTGATCCAAATGCACCAAAAGTGAAAGACAAGGAAACGTTAGCTAAAGAAGCCAAATTATTGGAAGAATTAAAAGAAAAAGAAGAGTTGAATGAAAAATTAAGACAGAAACATGAACAGAAACAACGTTTGAAAGATAAGAAATTAGAAGAACAACAATTACTTTTCACGAACTCTAAATTACTCACTGATCAAATCGAAAACTTACAAAATCAACAACAACAACTAGCCCAAACAGTGATGAAAAATTCAGTTGACCATTCTGATCCAGCAAAAATCATCAACGTTCAAGATCATGATGGGTTCGTGGACCAACCATCACAAATAGACATCACAAAGGGTGACCCAACTTTCCAAAAATTCTTCACCAGATTCTTACAACTATTAGTCGACAACCGTCAGAAGGTCCTACATCCAGAAAGAACCCGTATCGTTGCCGGAAAACCCATCATCCCAAAAGTGCACGCCATGGACGCATCAAACTCATACCTGACAGAAGAAAAAATCCTAACTCTGCTGGACTTCGAAGACGACTTCTTGGCCGACCTGACAAAGAAACATCGTAACGTGGTGGACGCCATTCCTGCCTTGCCGCCTGCCAATTTCTACAAGGGTTCAGGTTACACTATGGTTGGAGGTGGCATTTATTCATGGTATGCGTACTTGGCCATCCAGGGTCTGAGACGAGTCGGGTCCGTTTTGCCTGTTGAGGTGCTGTTGCCTAAAGAAGAAGACTATGAAATCAACCTATGTGAGAAGTACTTGCCTGCTTTGAACGCCAAGTGTATCATGATGCCTACTGTGTTCGGTAAGGAAAACATGGAGAAGTTTGAGCTCACGGGTTATCAATTCAAGAGTTTTGCATTGTTGGGGTCTTCATTCGAGAACACTTTTCTGTTGGATTCGGATTCATTTGCTGTGAAGAACCCTGATGAATTATTCACTTCTGATTTGTTTCTCAATTTGGAGATGATTACATGGCCTGATTTCTGGAAACGTACCACTTCTCCATACTACTACCAAGTCGCAGGCATACCTATCGGGAAAACGCCCGTGAGAAGAATGAATGATATCTTCACCGACCCTTCAAAATTCTACAAAGATTCAGAAATCGAAAACTACAAACAAAAAATCGAATTCCATGACCGCTCAGGTGCCATTCCAGACTGGACATCAGAATCAGGAGAAGTGCTCATTCGGAAATCCACCCACTTTGATGCCCTCTTACTCTCAGCATACTACAACGCGGACGGGCCTCAAGGTTATCACGCCCTGCTATCACAAGGTGGTGCCGGTGAAGGAGACAAGGAGACGTTCATTGCTGCCTCGAGGTTCTACAACAAGCCATACTATCAAGTGTATCGCAAACCGGATCGGTTGTACGGTTACTACAAAGACAAAGGAAAGGGAGGATGGGATCATACTACAATTGCACAGTTTGATCCATTGCAGGATTTCGCAATATTGAAACGAGTCATCAAGAACATCAGAACGAAGATTGCATTGGAAGGTGATGAGTTCAAGTATGATTATGAGGAGTTGTTCCGTAAACCATGGAATGACAATGATAAAGATTTGAAACCGATGTTTTACCACGTGCATAACCCGAAAATGGATCCTTTCTATATCCAGGACCAGAAAATCGCACAGAACCGCAATGGTGGATCGATAAGGAATATCGGAGATGAGTTTAACCGTTGGTTGGATTTTGATTTTGAAGAGTGGTTGTATGAGACCATGTGGCGGGATTTGTTTACTGAGAGGTTACAATTCAAGTGTTTTCAAGAGAAGCAGTTTGGTGAGATTGATGGGTGGTTGAGTAAGAGAATCGATTATTTGAGACGGTCCAATACGAAGATATTGTTGGGGCAAGAGGTTAAGTGGAATCAATTTGAGCCTTTGCAGGAGTTGAGTTGGGAGGAGGATCAGGCTTTAACGAAGGAGATTTGGGATCGGTTTTTTCAAGATGTGCCGTTTAGTGAGATTGATGAGAGAGGAAGAAGTATGGAGTATGATCCGTTTGCTGTTGATGGGAAAAGTCATTTGAAGCAGAAAGTTGATTCTAAGTTGGATGATGGAACGGCTGGCGGTGATGCTGGTGTTGATGATGGTGCCAATGCTGCTAATTCTGATGAGCCATGGAAAGGTGAACCTGATGCAAATGTTCCAGATGATGCTGCCTCAGCTGCCCGAGTTGCTGATGAACCATGGAAGGAAGCTGATACTGTTGTAGATGAACCATGGAAAGGCGAAGAAGAAGCTGCTGTTCCTGCTGCTCCACCTACTGATGTACCATGGAAAGGTGACAATTAAGAAAAGATCAAACCATCAACAAGAATAACAGTATTTTTTTAAAAAAAAACTCCTCCATCATCTATCATCACACCCTTCTAGATACCGTTACAAGGTCATTGTGAAATGGGTAATCCAGCTTGGCTTGAGTTGCACAATTAACTCCAGTTTTGTTCAATTCCATTTCATCCTATCCCATTCATTTAATTGAATCCTGTGTTTTATTTTTGATAAACGCTAACAAATTTTCTGCCAAATTCAACGCTTTATCATCAATCGCTAACTCAAATTTCCACTTCAACCTCAATTATCATGTCCTCTATTCCATCTCCATAGATCCTTTGCTTAATTGACATATTACTTGTGACTTGTTTCAATTTTCTCATTACTTCATTCACTTGCTAGCTATATCTATCCTAACATTACACATGGATTATCATCATCTTTTTGTGTTTCTATCCATAGCTTCTGTTACCATCTCATTACTACTACTATTCTGCTCACTTGTTATATTCTGTATTATTAAATCGCTGTTATAAACCTTTTTCTCTCTTTCTCTTTTCTTAATTTCTCTTTTCTTCAAGTTATAGTAGTAGCATGTATCGTGTGCTTACTTTTAAGTCAATTTATCTTGACTCTTTTCTTTCTGAATCTTCTTTTCTTCTTTTCCTAAATTTTCTATCTTTTGCAGTTGAATTTTCAGGTCGACGATTTCTTCGTGTCATCATCACATATATGCGTCAAAGGTTATTTTTGAATTTTAAATGTCTGTAATTGCAGATTAATCGTGGAATATAGCTGATATGTGGTTATAAGCAAATCTAGAATTTTCAGTAATATAGTATGGACATGCGTGCACTCTCAGTAGAAGTGTAATTTAATTGTATAGCTGGTTAAAGGAGAGAACGCGCACTTAATCGACGGTGCGCATCGTCAGTCCGAACTCTTGCCCTGGTTAAGAAAAGATGTCAATTCAGTCAAAACTGTTCTAACTTCCTTGATGTTGATCATATGTAAACTCACTGACAACCACACATCTCCAACAAACAGCTTGATTCAACACATATATACCATTTTATCACCATACAGCACAACACTCAAATCTCCCCACGAGACACAGAACAATGATTTTCGAATCACTGTCACTCAACCTCAACCTCTACCTAACCATCTTCCTCATCCTCACATCCACTACAACAGCAACAGTGAAACCCGCCAACATAAAACACGGGAACTACACAATTGTGAAAGGCTTCTTCAAACACACAGATGACCCATCAACACACCACGACTACAAATACAACCTTGGCCTAAACGACAACACAACGTGGTCTGAATTGAAGACCGAACTAGGCACACTCAACTCGCAATCCCCATCAAACACAACTTACAAGCTCCTCTACTTGGGGCGTCACGCCGAAGGATGGCACAATATAGCACAGGAGTTCTACGGTGATGCGTATGGCTGCTACTACGCTTTAAGAAACGGGAATGGAACAGTGTACTGGGGCCCAGACCCGTATCTTACCCCGAAGGGAATTGAACAGGCTTCAAATAATTCAGTGTTGCTTAAGTCGTTGATCAAAGATGAGTTCCCTCTGCCTCAGGCTTTCTATGTGTCGCCTTTTTCGAGATGTGCGGATACGATGAACCATACTTGGTTCGACTTGGTTTTCAAGCAGGGGTACGCTAAACCTATTTTCAAAGAGAGTTTGAGAGAGACAATCGATTGCGGTACCGCTGAGCATCGTCGTACTAAGAGCTATTTGCAAAAGAGATATCCTACTTATGAGTTTGAGACTGGGTTCAGTGAGTTTGATCTGTTGTATACCAATCCATTGGATAATGGCACAGGTAAGGTGGAGACTCAAAATGGTATGTATTGGAGAGCCAAGTCTTTCTTGGATGATTTGTTCAGCAGTGAAGATGCAAGTATCGTTTCTGTGACTGCGCATGGTGTCATAGATACAGTGATGACTAAAGTTGTCGGTATTGAAGGTGGTCTGGGATTCGATGAAGCTGGAATCGTTCCGTTGTTGGTTAGGTGTGTCGTTGATTTAAATGATAAAGGCGATCAACCCATTGATACCAGTATTGCTCCTGAACCATTTTGGAACGATTTTCATACTTGTGGTGATCAGGTTAGTTACACTACACTTCCTTCTTCTGTAGCCACTGCTACTTTGACTGGCCGTGTTGGGAAAGCTGTGAGTACAGCATCTGGTCGTGACGATGTTACTGCTAGTAGTAGTAGCGAGACTTCTCAGACAAGCTCTGCGAATGCTAGCTTGGGCCGTCAAGTTCCTAAGAATTTCACTTATTATTTGGGTTTGCTTTCGTTTTTGTTCAACTGGTAAATGATGTTTTCTGAATTGTCCATGAGAGCTGTTTATATATGATTTTGTTTACTGTATTCCTAAGTTTTTCTAACAATTGATTTATATATATGTGACAATTCCGTAAACTCATGATGCCTTTTTTCTACTGCAATACTCATATGGGTACTTCTGATTTCAGAGTTCTTCCGGGCCGTCGGTGTTCACTGCTCAGCATACAAGCTATAGATTTCGGTACAAAACGTTGAACTTACTTGCGTGGATATACAGATATCTTAGGCACGCAGATTAGAAGCTTATATCGATTTCTGAATCCTGACTTCTGGGAAGTGGATAATTCGGCATCATTAAGATGAATACCCCGAATTGATGGATCATGGAGGTCGTAAAATTCATCGAAACAATGTCATTTACCAGATTGGGAAAATGCTTGGACCCTTTGGGCGTGCAAATGACAGATTCCGTGACAGTAACTTGACTCTTGTCGTGTGACCGTCTCCAGATGTGGCATCCTGCTTATCAGCACCAACAGCTCAACATCTATTTGCATCTCTGAACCCCTATATACCCAAAGTGGAGATTGTACTTTATTGTTATAACTTATCAACACAGCGGCAAAGTGAACAGTCCGTGCCAGATTCTTACCCATTTCACACTTCACATGTTCATATAAATATGACATAGTATCCACTCATGAAAAATCCAGACGATCTTGATTAAATCTCTTATGATCATCTCTATCCCCTACAAAAAAGTCAAATAACCCATTTCGACAAAATTCGCATGATGGTTTCCATATCAGGAATCACTCCAATTCTTTCGCTTGTCTCATCAGCACTCGCTCACAAAGCAACACAAGGTCACTGCGGCACTTACTCCATCGTTCCAGGTTTCTTCAAACAATCATCTAACGACACAGACGTCAAGACATTTGACTATCATGACAACCTAGGTTTAAACGACAACCTAACATGGCCTGAACTCAAACAACAGATCCTCGACCTGAACGAAAAGGCTGAACCTGGTGTCGAGTACAAAGTGATATATTTTGGCCGTCACGGCCAAGCATGGCATAATGCAGCCAATGAGTTCTATGGTGAAGCTTTCTGGTGTTACTATGGTTTATTCGCAGGTAATGGTACCGTGACATGGGGTCCTGATCCAGAGTTGACCCCTAAAGGTATCGCCAGTGCCAAAAACAACTCGGTATTGATCAAATCTTTGATTCCTGAAGGTTTCCCATTGCCTCAGTCTTTCTATTCGTCTCCTTTGACTAGAGCGGCTGATACTTTGAACTATACTTGGTTTGACCTTGTTTTGGAACCAGGTTATGCTTCACCTGTGTTCAAGGAGTCCTTGAGAGAGTGGATCGGTATTGGGTCTCATACTATCAGAAGAAGCCGTGCTTATTTGGAACAAAGATATCCTTCGTGGAGTTACGAGGCCAACTTCCCATTGAATGATACTTTGTATTCCCCATATGAAGGTGAGACCGATAGTGCTATGCAATGGAGAGGTAAGCAATTCTTGGATGATGTTTTCAATAGTGATGAAGCTGTTTTCATTTCAGCTACTTCCCATGGTGCCATTGGTGATGGCGTTTTGGCTGCTGCTGGACATAGACCATTCACTTTGAGTAATAGTGCTATTATTCCATTGGTCATCAAGAGAGTCTCTAAGTTGGATTTCGTTCCTGTTCAGTTGGATATCGAAGGTACTCCAGGTCCTTACTCGACAAGTGCTACTTCATGTGATGCTTCTCTCAGTTATGCCACCCTTCCTTCTTCTCTTGCTTCAATTGTTAGTACTGTTGATGATAGCTCTCTTTTGAGTAGTGGCGTCTTTACCGTTACTACTGTTGTCACTGCTACAGCTACTGCCTAGAATAAGTACCCCTCACTCTAGTTATTTGTATATGTATCAGAGCTTCCCGCTCTCTCTGTTTACTTCAGTTCGTACCGTTTTTGATTATATGATACCCTTGGCGGTTTTCACTCAATCCCATTTAATTTCAATCATTCGCATATTCTACACTATATGCATCAATATGCATGTTCCGTGTAAATGAGGACCGAGATCCCTATATATAGATTTAAACTGGCCGGTATTTTTTTAATCATTCTACAGAATATCCACTTACAGAATCAAATTCCAGCAGGCATCCATGCACCATAAATAAGCTTAAAAATTCATACCTTAAAAGCAATATCTGATGAATCCAATGACGGATACGGCAACATTCTAAGCATATCTGATCGGCACCTATAATCCAACACTGAGTTCAAAAAAGGAAGTGTAAACATTCTGGAAGCGGAAATTGAGCAGTCGTTGACTCGTTGACATTTGAAGGCAGCACCTTAAAAGGAGACTAAAATGAATTGAGAGGAATCTCTGAATTTCGGTACAATCACAACGTGGGAACGTGGGGCAAAGGCGGTGTAAGCCTACAGTGAGTGCACTCGGCATCAATCAATCAACCAAGATTCCCAAGAAGGGCCAAGTTGCTGTATGTGAGATATAGAGTCTTGATCGTAGTACGACCGCTGATTATAGCATTCATAGAAAACGTGCTCATTTTCGGTTTCTTTTGCAAACAATGCTTCTTATTACTTCAGAGTTCAAAACGCATTAACTGACATATCTCAAAGCCGATCGTTAGTGATCACAACCATCTATCATCATGCCGAAACCCATGTCTACAATTAAGATGTGGTAATATAAATACTGAAAGATTTTCCTTCCAACGTCTTGTTTCCAAAATATGACAGCTTTTTTCAATCCATAGACCACTCTATCTAGCTGAAAACATCACAACAAAACACAACAATGGTTTCCCTTTCAGCTGCTTTACTTTTGGCTCTTTCCACCACCGTTTCCGCTTACAAGGCTGGTTTCTCTGGTCACGCCGCTAAGTACTCCATCGTTCCAGGTTTCTTCAAGCAATCAGACAACAACACCGATGTCAAGACATTCGACTACCATGACAACTTAGGTTTGAACGACAGTCTAACCTGGACTGAATTCAAGCAACAAATCGATGACTTGAATGCCAACGCTGAGGAAGGTGTCAGTTACAAGGTTATATACTACGGCCGTCACGGTGAAGCATGGCACAATGTCGCCAATGACTTTTACGGTGATGCTTACTGGTGTTACTACAGTGTCTTCAACGGTGATGGTAACATGACCTGGGGTCCAGATCCTTACTTGACTCCCAAGGGTGAAGCTGTTGCTCAAAACAACTCTGTTTTGATTAAGTCTTTGATCAAAGATGACTTCCCATTACCTCAAGCTTTCTACTCTTCTCCATTCACCAGATGTGCTGATACTTTGAACTACACCTGGTACGATATTGCCCTTGCCCCAGGTTATGCTACACCTGTTTTCAAGGAAGTCTTGAGAGAACAAATCGGTGGTGGTACTTCTGAATTGAGACGTGACCGTGGTTACTTGGAAGAAAGATATCCAGGTTGGGATTTTGAAGCTAACTTTCCTTACAATGATACCATGTACTCTCCAGACTGGGATGAAACCAATGCCGGTATGCAATGGAGAGGTAGATTTTTCTTAGATGATATGTTCCAAACTGAAGAATCCACTTTTATTTCAGCTACCGCTCATGGTGCTATTGGTGCAGGTATCTTGGCTGCTGCTGGACACAGAAAGTTCTCTTTGTCCACCGGTGCCATCATTCCATTGGTTGTCAAGAGAGAAGAAAGATTGGACTTCACTCCAGTTCAACTTGACTTAGAAGGTACCCCAGGTCCATTCTCCACTCCATACACTAGTTGTCCATCCACGGTCAGTTATACCACTTTGCCTGCTTCTTTAGCTTCTACTGTCTACACCCTTGGTCCAGATACCACCGGTCCTCCAGTTGTCACAGTTACCACTGTCGTCACTGCTATCCCAACTTCCTCTGCTTAGATTTTGTTGTCGCCTTAATTCATACCACCTTCATTTCTCGTCAATTGTTAAAACTTTTAATAAACCATGCATGTCTAGAGTACATTTTGCTTTTCTTTTCAACCCCGTTTCTTGGATAAATATTCCACTTTATAATTTTTAGAGTGTTTTAATGATAAAATTTTAATATCTTCCTAAACAGTTCTCGGGTATATAAATTCGATATATATGGAGACAAATTTTCAGAACAAAATGACTCAAATCGACCTGTTTGACGTACTGCAGGCGTGTACAAGCAATTAATCATCATCCACCTAGTGTATATACTGGTGGGCTGGTTTCTTCGAAAGTGCTCCTCACACCAATTACGGCATGTACTCTCATGAGTGAATGAACTTTACCCAGATAATTGCCGATTTGGGAAATATGAGCCCCGTAAAAAACAATCTCTGTGGCCATCTCAGATGCTACTCGCATGCGTACAGACTTAGCCAAAGAGCCTGTTTGTTTAAGGGATCATGATTCCCAGTCCGCACTCTTCATTTAATGACTGCTGCTTAAAATGGATACATTTTGAGAACAATTGCCAAATGCGGCAGAAATTGTCAAGTCAGCATCAGAAATTCTTGTAAGGGTCCTCTTTGTTCCCTCCACCGCCACTTGAGCGATCAATTTTCAACCTCCAATGGTAATTTAACCTAAGTAGTGAAGTTACTTACACAGACTGCATGCACATCCTTTGATAGGAAACAAAAACTTTCCAAGCTCAACAATCACACCCATATTTACCACCAGATCAAAAGAACATAATGTATCATTCATATAACTTCCAAGTTCCAACCTTGTCGTCACCAGTTTCAAAGGTACAGTTGGCCCTGGAATCGGACGCTGCACCAAAAGTTGACCATTTACGATTGAATTTTAGAATTGCAATTTGCAACACAATATATCAATTACCAAATTAACCGTTTGGACACAAGAAAAGCCGAGATAACAAACAATCTGAAGTTATATTCATGGTGAAATTGTCAATCACAAGCAGAATGATGAAGACATAGATGCAAGTGACATTGATTATCAGGATAATTTAGACTGGTCAACTTTCGAAGATAAAATCCATGACTTGAAAGACGATGCGGATGATGATGAAAGCTACAGAGTCATTTATTTTGAGCGTCATGGAGAAGGATACCATAACGTTGCAACTGACAAGTATGAAAACGCATTTTGTTGTTATTATGTTCTTCGTGAAAGTGATGATGAGATCACTTGGCGACCAGATCCTGAGTTGACTGATAAAGGTATTTCTCAGGCCAAGAAGAATCATGATTTGATTGCAAAACTGATATTGATGATGAGCTTCCGTTGCCTGAGGTTTTCTATTCTTCTCCGTTGACAACATGTGCTGATACTTTGACCTATACTTGGAAAGGAAATGGACTTGATGATATGACGCCTATTTTCAAGGGAAACTTAAGAGAACAAGTAAATCCTGGAACTCCTAACATGGTATGTGTGGCTTTTTTGCTTCTGGATTTTCAGTTATGTTCAAAAATGGATCGATATACTAACAAAATTTTCAACAATGTTGCATTTTCATAAACAGAGAAATGACCGCAAATATTTGGAAGAACACTACCTAGGTTTCAAATTTGAAGATGGCTTTTGCAGATATCGATAGATTGCTTCAAAGGTGTATCAATACAGGAACATCAGAAACTAGCGAAGGTATGCAAAAGAGAGCAAAGGCATTCTTAGATGATATCTTTGATAACTCGAATGCTACTTTCGTCTCAGTCACATTTCATAGTGGGTTAGGTAAAAATCTTTTGAGAGTTTCTGGCCATAGAAAGTATCATTTGCATAATGCTGAGGTTCTTCGAATGGTGATCAAAAGAAATTCATCTGAATTAGAATCAATTGATGGTCCTTATACATTTACTGCTAATGCTGATTGTTCTACTGGTACTTACCCTGCACTTCCTGCTTCAAGAACTGCTAGGGTGACTGAAGTTCCTTCTAATTGATGTTCATGTAACATTCGGTGTCTGTATAGTTTTTTCAGATTCATTTTTTTAAGAATTTTGTCCAAAAATTCATTTCCTTTCCGTCTAATTTTAAACTGCTCTGCAAATTTCTCATCTATTTTATCTCAATAATCGAACTGATATTTTCTAATATCCATTATAGTATTAGGAAGAAGAATATAGTACACACATGCTATACACTGGTTCACAAGTCACGACTAACAACTGCCATTAGTCTTCCATTTCACCTTTTTCTTCCAACCAATCGAAAAACTCATCCATAAGGACGGGCCAGGATTGCTCAATATCGTAGTTTTCCAAGGTAGGATCTTTGGCATATTCTTGCAAGAAAGGATACAACATGTACCACTGATCTTTCGTAATAACTTCAACTTCTGTTTCTTTCAAATATTCCATGAACTTATTCAATTGTTGTTGTAATTCTGTTGGCAAAATCAAATTCCAATATGCAATGGCTGTGTCTAAAGGTAGGTTCTTCTGATCTTTCTCCAGAACAAACTTGTATGTGTATTGATACACCTTCTTGTAATATTCTTTATCACTGTATAACTTTGACTTCAGAACTTTATTGATGTAGTCTCTTTGAGCTGCAATTGTGTTACAGCCAACTCTACTCCAGTTGGCCACAAATTGATCTTGTTTGAAAACACCTTCACCTGGAGATTGCAAAAATTCAGCCAGGGCTAACACGACAACATCCTCTGGTTCAAGGTCAAGGTCTTCCAAATACTGTAAAGTACCGTCGATACCGATGAATGGGTTACCAATTCCATCAAGATTAGCTATATTAGATATTCAGTGGCAAAAAAAGAAGTTAGTAAATGATAAAGCACGAGGATTGAAAATACGGAAATGTGAAAGGCAACGATGAAACATACGATCTCTGTACGTGTTAAACACGCTTCTTAGTTGAGGACTCACTGTGACTTTTCCAGTGCTGGAATTTTTCTCTTTTTGTATGATTTCATTGGCAAGATTAGTATTGTTGTAATAGTCATTGATGGCTTGAGTGACTCTATTGTTATGTCTGCCGAGGAAGAATCTGGCAACTGATTCTGAGGTGGTACTTGTGATCTCCAAGAACTTATTGATGGTAGCCTGTCTGGCGTTGGACATTGTATGATGTTCAGTGGGGTGACAATATTAATCTAGTTGATTCAGATTGGTGTTTGAAGGGGTCTTTAGGTGTGATAGTTGATGTTTGACACCAGTTCACCTTTTCGAAAAGTTCATCTTCGCTGGGCAGATGATTCGAATTCTGGGACCTGTCAATTGGACTCGTTTTTCGTGTGGACTGAGAAGTTCTTCTCAAAGATAAACAAACAACTGATCAACAGATCAACTGATCAACAGATCAACTGAATCTCAGAAACTACAAAACCATCAACCATATATACAATTCAGTTTCAAATAAGAACAAGATGAGCAGCTCCATGAGACACGGGCCAAAGTACAGGGCACAGACTACCAGCGGAACAAACAGTCCCATAACTCTTAGCGTGTTCAACTCAGTGTTTGGAAACCAGTTTGGCGCCTTCTCAGCAGTGGATGATCCATCTTCAAATTCGGGCATTGTCATGGATTGGATCTCTGAAGTCATATTGCACAACAATACACCGGAAATCCCACTTAGAGTGAAGACTGCATTAAGAAATTATGAGCCGGGAAGTGAAACTTTGTTCATCCAATCTATCGCCCATATCAGGGAAGAAGTCAACAAGAACGGCAAAGAGATTTTGAATCTAATTTCATCTTGCAATGATAATTCTGCTGCTCTAAACATCTTGTTGGATTGGGTCTCAACTACTACAACCAATTTAGATCATTGTTGTCAAATGCTGAACCTAGTTCAATTCCAAACTATTTTGATTCAAAGAGCATACAATGCCGCTTTTCAAAAAGTTATCATGAGTGAGCATGTTTGGAACTTAGTTAAAAGCTCATTTGAAGATGGACTTTTTTCCAACACATACAATCAAATGGATGTCTTAAGATTACAACATATTTCTACAACTCTGAAAAACGCCAATATGCAGGATGAAGTCAACCAGCTGATAATACAACTCACAAGTGCAAACATTAAGCAATACGTACTGACTAACTGTTCAAAAGTATGGTCTATTCATAGTTTGAATCAGCTATTGAACTGGATCACAAAGGAGCTATATCCAAAAGTTTCAACGGTTATGTTGAATACTGATTCGGAGTTGGAATCACCCTTGGTTGAATCTGCTAAAGCCGAATTAACCAGGTTGAGAACAACCGAAAGTTTTGATATCGTCATCGATTATCCAGATTCCAAAGTTGCATTGGAAGAGTTTAGAGAATGTTTAGAGACAGTTGACCAGAAAACAGAATTAGTTGAAACTTTCACTCGTCTGTGTGAGAAAAGACTTTTACACTCTGGTACAAATACAATTGATATCATATCAACATATATATCGACAATTAGATCGTTCCTTATCATAGACCATAGAGGTGTGTTGTTGGATAAAGTTTGCAGACCAATAAGACAATATTTAAAAAACAGAGATGATACAATCCAAAGAATTGTGTTTGCATTGTTGAACACTACTGAAGAAAACCAGTTGATTGAAGTTGCTGCTGAGCTTCGAAGCACCAAAAATCCGAGATCAGTTCATGATGCCGAACGGGATCTAAGTTGGGTTCCTGATCCAGTTGATGCATTACCTGATTTCCGTAAAGGTGTCGTTGAAGATATTGTTGAATCATTGATTTCTATTTTTGAATCGAAGGAAGGATTCATGCAAGAGTTTGCACAAGTGTTTTCACAAGAACTATTGGGTATTACCAACTTTGACGTGAGAGGAGTTTATCAAAAGTTGAAATTGCTCAAAAACAGATTTGGAACAACTGAGTTTAGTTCTTTGGATGTTATGATCAAGGATATTTACTTGTCCAAGAAGATAGATAAAAAGATTGGTAAATCGAAAACCCATGCGTCTATTGTCTCCCATATGTACTGGCCTGAATTACCGGAGAATAAATTTAAACTGCCAGATGAAATCACAACTGGTCTCACCAAATTTGAATCTGACTTTGAAGATTTGAAACAAGGAAGAAAGTTGACTCTATTACCATCTTTAGGTCAAGTGGATTTGGACATTGAATTAAACAATGGAGTGGTTCACAACTTCAAAGTGAGTCCGGACAAAGCTGCTATTATTTATCATTTCCAAAAACAGGCACCTGGTGCTGAAGTTAAACTGGCTATGCTTTGTATGGGTTTACAGATGCCATTGGCATTAGTCAAATCTGGTTTGAAGTTTTGGGTCTCAAATGGGGTTTTGGTTGAGTCTGGGTTGAACTCCTACAAAGTCAACGAATGAGTCTAAAGAGTTTTATTGTTTCAGATAAGTTTATTTTGCTAAATAGATACAGATAATAATTTAAATGATGTTTTTTTCCCGTTTCTGTACTTTTGATAAGTGATTACTTAATGACGTTGTAAAAGACATAGAGGTTCGAATCTCTTCAATCCTCGCACAAGCCTAAGAAAATTTTTGTTGAAGTAGGCATTCTTGACGGTTCAACTGGTCCTTGAGTCTTGCAGTACTGGAATAAGCATCTTTTCCAATATTCCATTACATATCATAAAAATCATCAGAAACCATAATGGCTAAGAAAGACAAGAAATCTAAGGAGGCCAAGAAGGCCCGTATGGCAGCCAAAAACGAGAAAAATGCCAAAAAGGCTGGCCAGAAATTGAAGAAACAGTCGAAGAAGGCAGGTGACGATCTGGAAGATGACGTTGATCTTGACGAATTGTTAAAGCAATTGGCCCAACAACAAGCAGAATATGAAGAAGTTCATGTTGAAACAGTTGAAAAACCGACCAAACGTTTGAATGCTACATTATGTGCTTCAAACAATAATGGTAAGAAGGAATTGGTTTTATTTGGAGGTGAGGTGAACACTGGTACAACTGTCCGCTTCTACAACGATCTACATGTTTATTCCGTCGAATCAGATACTTGGAGAAGATACATGTCCAAAAACTCACCTATTGCAAGATCTTCCCATACCATGTGTTACCACCAATCTGGAATCTTTTTGCTTCATGGTGGTGAATTCTCCTCTCCTAAACAATCCACTTTCCATCATTATTCCGACACATGGATCCTAGATTCTCAAACCAAAGAATGGAGTAAAGTGGACAGCAAGGGACCGAGCTCTAGATCAGGTTCTAGAATGGCTGTTTGGAAGAATTACATTACGCTTTTTGGGGGTTTCAGAGATTTGGGTACCCACACCACTTACTTGAATGACTTATGGTTGTTCGATGTCACCACTTACAAATGGAAGGAAGTTGTCTGCCCACCTACTCACACAATTCCAGACGCCCGTTCCGGTCACTCTTTTATACCAACTGAAGAGGGTGCCATTCTTTATGGTGGTTACTGTAAAGTTAAGGCCGGTAAGGGTCTTCAAAAGGGTAAGGTCTTGACCGATACCTGGGCTTTGAAGATGAAGGCTGATCCAAAGATGATCAGATGGGAGAGAAAAAGGAAGCAGGGGTTCCAGCCAAGTCCGAGAGCTGGTTGCTCTATGCAATTGCATAAGGGTAGAGGTATGTTGTTTGGTGGTGTTTATGATTACGAAGAAACTGAAGAAACATTGGACTCCGAATTTTACAATTCTTTGTTGTCTTACAATGTTGAAACGAATAGATGGTTTACATTGTCTTTGAGAGCCAATAAGAAGAAACAAAATGTGAAGAGAGAAAAAGTTGATAGACATAAGGAGTTAGAAGACACATTGAATGAGATTTTAGCCAAAGCTAATTTGAACGATGATGATGAAACCACAGATGATGATGCAAAGCCAGTGGCTCTTCCGGATGACGATGATGATGAAGACGAAGTGGAGGCCAAGGAATATGAAATAAGAAACCAAATGCCACATCCAAGATTTAACGCTCTAACCTGTGTGTTGGACGATACTTTTTTCATCTATGGTGGTATGTGGGAAGCTGGTGATCAAGAATTTAACTTGGATTCTTTCTATTCTGTTGATTTATCTAAGTTGAATGGTCTGAAGGTTTATTGGGAAGATTTATCAGAATTGAACAACTTCAAGGAAGGTTCCGATGATGAGGATGACGAGGATGACGAGGATGAAGACGACGGTGAAGAAGAACCAGTTGATCAGAAATTGGTTGCCGAAGAAGAAGAGGAAGAGGAAGAAGAGGAGAAAGAGGAAACCGATGGTCCTCAAATCCCAGACGAGAGACCATGGTTACCACATCCAAAACCATTTGAATCGTTGAGAAATTTCTATTTGAGAACTGGTGCTGAATTCTTGAAATGGTCTATTAGCAGTAATAGAGGTGTGAGAGGTAAGCACTTGAAAACTAAGTCGTTTGAGTTGTGTGAAGACAGATGGTGGGAGAGAAGAGAAGCTGTCAGAATCGAAGAAGAAGATTTGGAAGAGAGTGGTGTTACTGAATTGATTGAAAAGGACTTCAGTGCTGCTGGTAAGGGTGGAAATAAGAGAAGATGATTTATAAGTAGTACTACACATAATATTTAGACATTATGTGATAATTCAAAAAAATGGGAAAATTAAATTAATGTACATGTTCTAATAAAAGAATAAAAGTAGTAAAAAATGTTGAAAAAATGAGAAGTAAATGCTAATCATCATGCGAAGTGAATACCGGTTTGATGGAATGCCAAAAGAAGTTTCAAAAAGTCGTTCTGGTTCAATTTTGCAGCTCTCTTCTCACCATATCCAGTTTCATTCATAACTTGTTCAACTTTCTCCTTGACAATCTTAGCATAATCAGCAGCATCATCAACCATCATTTCACCTCTTTGTTCACTCAAATATGCCAAGAATGCCTTATAATTAGTCTCCAAGATTTCTAATGTTTTGCTGTTCTTGAAAATGGCATTCAAAGTCTTGTTCTTTCTGTTGAAACAAAATCTTAAAAGACCATCCCACTCATTATAATCTATATCTGGTCTAGGATTCTTTGGTTCGATTTTCACCACAGATGATTCAACCTTAGGAGGTGGTCTGAAATTATTCTTACCAACCTTCATAACGTGTTTCACATTAGCCCACATTTGAGCATTTGCACTCAATCTGTTGTATAAACTGTCTCCTGGCTTAGCTGTCAAATTCATGGCAAATTCTCTTTGGAACATCAAAACGGCCATTCTTGGAGGTTTAGGCATACTCAAAAGCTTGAAAACGATACCTGAAGAAATTTGATATGGGGTATTGGAGATACAGACGTCGAAATAAGGCAATTTTTCCATTTTCATGAAATCACCCATGACAATTTCCAATTTTTTTTCTAATGGTGTACCCTGCACTCTCTTTGTCAATTCAGCTGCCATCTTTGGATCAACTTCTGATGCAATGACTTTTCTAGCTTGTTCTAAGATTCTAACAGTCAAGTTACCTGTACCTGGACCAATTTCAAGGACAACATCAGACGGTCTGATTTCAGCCTTATCGACAATACCTTGTGCTATAAGTGGATTTTTAAGAATATGTTGACCTAAATCAGTGTTGAATTTGAAAACTTTGTTGATTCTATCAGTTCCTGCTGGATCTGGTTTTTTGGTGAATTGTTTCTTGGATGCTTTAGCCATGCTTCTTTTCTAAGTGTGAAGATGAACTTTTATAGTTCGAAGTTGATCGAAGATATTACTTGGTTCAAGGTTGATAATGTTGCAGAGAGATCGGGTTTTCACATCAAACATGATCATCTTCTGAAAAAAAAAATCAGATAAAAAATTTCAAAAATATTACCGTCGCGCCGCACATGAAAACTTCTCAACACCGCCTTGAACTACCCCCCATTTCAACAATTTGAACTTCTGGAATCAGGCCGTATGGTCAACATTCAACATCAATCTCATAGTCTTTCTTGCTCACTTGGAGACCCCAAATTCAAATTCATAACAAAAGAAACATCATATCAGAACCCAAGTCACAACACAGACACACAAAAAATGACACAACCAAATACCCCAAAAGTGAAACTGCAAAACCGACCAACAGCCTCACTCAAACCCACTAGCACAACGACAGCAAAACCCAACAAAACCACAAGATTACAAACGAACAAAGCAGGAGAAATAATAATAACAAAAGCACAAAGACATCAGATCAAAGGATATCAAAGAATAGTAGCTGGTTTATTGTTTTTGATTGTTCCTTCAGTTGAGATTTATAGAAGGTTATATTTGGATGAAGAAAGAAAAGTTCAACAAGGTGTTTTCAATCCTCAAGATGGTACCATTAGAGAATTTGATGAAGAAGAGAAATTGAAGAACTTTAAGAATAGTTGGTTTACTAGAATCTTTGGAGAGAAATAGATGTATGAATATGTGACGTATGCACTCAAACTTCGATCTTAGATGGAGTATTGAATTTTTAGATAATGTTGACAGGTGATTTGCTGTTTGCCTTTGTACATATTAACTGGCATAACTTAACTGTTGAATGAATTCATATTTGATCACTCATATAAGGAAATTCAATGTATTATACAAGTGTAAAAAAGGATATTCGAAGTGGTAGATATACAAACAAAACTATAAAAAGCAAACGAGAAAAAAAGCATACATGGGTCATGTTCTCCAAGCAAAACGAATGGTAGAGTGTCAAGCAATAATTAAAAGTTTTATAATAACGACAAATTTCTGAACAGTATACTTAGAAAAAAAGAGATGATGATCGTATTGGAGAATCGATCAATCAAATTGGAATAAACGAAATTGTCAAATTGTCATGAATGGGGGAATAAAAGTGTAATAAAAGCAAACCAATTGTGAATGTATATATAAAGAAAACAGGAATCCATAGTGTGAATAAAATAAGAAAATCGGTAAACCAACAGCGACATCAGAATTAAAAGAAAAGGGGGAATTAAAAAAAAATGTGCAAATTAAATTAGCAATCAGGGTTGAAACAATGAGTGTAAAATTCAGCCACTAACGGATCTCATACGATCAGAACGAACAGCACCGCCACCACGAATAACAGTCTGACCATCAACTTCAAAAGTAGTCAAAGGAACAATCCCATTTCTAGAAGCCAAAGAGGATCTACTTGATCTATCACGAACACGGTTCTTAATAACATTGATGGAGGTAGGAGCAGCCAATTTAGAAGGTGGCGATGAAGTTCTTGCAGAAGTTGATGATTTTGGTCTTCCACCAACAGAAGCATATGATGAAACACCACCATAAGAAGAACCAGTGGCACTGGTATGAGATCCAGTACGACGATGGGTACTGCCATAGAGATCACCGTATGTTGACTTCTTGGCCCTTTCGGAATCAAGCAACGAAGAACCAGATCTGGCGTGGTTTGGATAAAAATCTGTACCATTGTCAACACCACCACTGACTCTAGATGATCTATTACTAGAACTGGTAGAAAGCATAGATGATCTATTGGTTCCATAGGTACGACGGTTCGGACTAATACCGTAAATCACAGAAGAGCGACTTGAAGCAGGTGCGGAAATGGCAAATCTGGTTCTACATGAACCACAAGGACCACCTGCAGAACGAGGAATGCCCGAAGGTAATGGGGGTTTTGTACCATTTTGAGAGGCCAATGATGAGCCTAATTGTTCTAATCTTGAAGGAATGGCACTACCGTTGTTGTTACTGTTGGAAAGTGAAACTGGTGGATATGTTGTAGTTGAATAATGTGGGAAACTGGCAGGGACGGACTTACGTCTATGAGTAGGAATCAATGGATCATAATTGTATTGATCATAAGGATATTGTGGATCACCTAATGTTGTAAGTGATCGAAGTAAGCCTAAACGTGATTCAGTTCTTGTGGGTAATGGGATCTTACTTGATCTTTTAGATGATGCAGTTGATGTTGCGGCTGAAGTTGATGGTGTCATTTGTTGTTCCTGTTGTTGTCTATCCAAGCTGTAATCCTTCGACGGAGAAGAATCAGGTATAACAGTTGCACAATTGGTAGGACTAGCTGATCCAGAACTGAAAGCTGATTTCTGATTCTTTTGTGATTTTTCCACAACGGCATCAAGATCCTCGCCAACTTCAACTTTAGAAGCCTCTTCTAAACTGAGAAGCATGTTCTTCTCTTTAGTAAACTTTTCAATTTTTTCCTTCAGTGAATTTAAAGGCAAAGGAATATACTTAAGCTGTTTGTTAGAAACATGCAACCACACAGGACTTGCTGCATCATCAAGTACATCACTATCATCATCATGAGAATGGGAATGCAAATGCTTAGATGGAGTCACAAATGGATTTGGAAAATTCATCTTAATCTTCAGATTGACCGGTGAGGAATTGGCACTACAGTAATCATTGTCATTATTGTTGTCTTTAACGTTATCATTGTTTCTATCCTTAACGTCATCACCATTAGTAGACTCTCCATGACCCTCGACCTGGCTAAACAACTTGAATTCGGCACGGTTAGCCAAACTGATCTCTTTCAAAGGCGAACTGGTAGGAGGAGTAGGCCATGCCAACCCGCCATTCTCTTTATTCGAAACTGAGCGAACACCAGTGGCAACACTATGTCTTCTAGAAGCAGCATCAACAGACGAGGCAGAAGACTCTTCACCAACCAATTTCTGAAACAAAGCACTACTCTTTCTTCTCTCATGTTTCAAATGTGCGTCCACATCACTGTTATTCAAACTAGTAACGCTCTTATCCTGCAGGATCTTGAAATTAGCAAACGATCCACCTTTTCTAGCAGACGTAGGAAACTCTTCAATCATCACTGTTTTCAGATTCAAACTCAACGATCTACGTTGTCGTCCAACAGTAGATTTATCAGAGCTACTGCCACCGGCACTGGCACCACCAAAAACAGTAGAAGTAGAAACAGAAGCAGTACTTGATCTAACCAACGTACCTGGACTCATCATACTTTTCACCGAAGAGTAATCGACTGGCATACCCATGACACCAGCACCTTCATACAAAGGACTGTTCGAATTGGATGATCTCGTGCCTGAGGATCCACTTGGAATACGACTCGATTCTTCACTAGTCAACCCATCACTTGACTCACCTCCATCTGAACTACTAGTTTCATTACTCAACGAGCGTATTCTGTGCAAACCGGAAATACCCACCGTGGATTCATACTTGTGTTGCTTCCTCTTAGCTTTCTTCTTCAACTTCTTCATTTTCTTAGTAAGCACTTTGAATTTTTCATAGAGTTCATCTTTCAATTGAATCAACTGTGAATCATGGATTAGGTTCTCACCTACGCCTCTTTTCAGAATATCAAATGCACTTTCTAACAACTTGAGACATTGAAGTTGTGATTCCAAATCTTTAAACTTGTTCCCGCCTGTTCCAACATCACGAGCACCGTCACCTTCATCAACTTCGGTATTGGCATCGCCTCCATCAACAAGTGTCTCTGCATCATCATCCTCATTCAATCCACAGGATCCAGATCCAGAACCAACACCAGACCCACAACTCTCCAATTCCAAAATCAAACGGTTGACATCCTCAACTAAAAACTTGAAAATCTCGATCCATTTCATATCAACCAGTTTCATTCTTAATTCTCTAACACAATCATTAATTTTTTTCAAATCAGCAATCATAAACTCATACTTTTCAATCAATTTCAAAATGGAGTCACTGTATGTATCTTTGGCTAACTCACTATACTGTTCTATGGTTTGAGGTATTAGCATAATTGAAGCATTAATTGGACTGATCTTATTGTTTAAATCATTGAATAATTGATATTGTTGTGTTTCTAATGAGTTGAACGTTGGAATAGCCAATGTGATTTTAGAGTTTTTGTTAATTTCATGGATCAATGTAGCTAACTCAAATTTTGGTGTGTTGTTGATGTTGCTATTGTTATTGTTATTGTTGTTGTTGCTGTTGATGATACCGCCCGCGGTTAATTCTAATTCTTCTCTTTCTTTCTCTTTCTGTTCATCTAATTTTTTGGTAATGGTATGCAACAAAGCTATGGATTTCTCACAATCGAATAATTCCAATTCAATGGATTTCATAACTGAAGAATCCAACTCATGATATTGAACACCGACATCCAATCTTTTCTTATAAACACAAACGAATTTTCTCATCTTCAAAGAAGACTCACAAATGGTGTTCAAATCATCCAGCATACTTTCCAACCTAACATGAGCCTGTTTCGTATCACCACTACCGCTTCCATCATCACAGCAGATCCGGCTCAACTTGGAATCCAACAACTCCAACAGCTGAGAAATCAATCCATCGATACACATAACAGCACGATAGATCTTCAATATCTCGACTCGTCCTTCATAAATCCACTCTAATGAAAATCTCTCCTTATTATGAATAGCAGATGATTCAATCTTGTTAAACGTGGACAACTGGAAATTTATAAAGATCCGTAAATCATTAATGATGGATTCAATCTTAATCAACTCAAACGTATTAAACTCAGTCTGTTTCTCGTGAAATGATTCATGGGTCTTATTAGAATGGGTAACCAGTGGAGTGATCAGTTCTTGCAGTGATAAAATCGAATCTATTCTTTGATATCCAGATGAAGTAGACAGGTACGTGGATAGAGACATCTGTCCATCCCCGGTTTTCTTCGTCGTACTTGAACTCGTACTCGTGTTTGTGCTTGTGTTTGGTGTCGTTGTCGTTGTCGTGGTGGGTGTGGGTGTTGTGTTTAATACCGACGTTATGGATGATACCGATAGTGTACTTGGGGTCGCCCTCGTTATTGATCTAGAGTTGGATCTGGCTAGTGTGCTTGAGGGTGTCATGGTAGTTGTTGGATCTGTTGTTTCCAATATGAGTGTGTTTGCAATCGCCATCTTTGTGGGACTGGACTGACTATACGTGTGTGTATGTATGTGTAGTAGCTGTGGAACTAGCCAAAGAAGAAGAGGGAGGGGTGTGTCAAAAACTGCCCTTGTGCTCTTTTTTAATAAATATTTTTTCAAGAGTTGTTTGTCCTGTATGTACGGCCTGATAATTTATAGCTAGACGGTGCAAGCTATAGGCAGTGTTCAGGGGAGGAAGTGCTACTACTCACGACTCAGGAGGAAGACAGGTCTTTGTGATGAGTAAAGTGTTCAAGTTGAAATTGAAAAAAACGACTCTTCACTATTCTGTGTTTGTGTGATTTTCTGTGTTAGGAAAGTTGGTGTTTTGCAGAATATAAGCTGGAGTACCGTACTAGTGTGTGTGTTCTATAAGCAAATAGTTGGTCGTCAAGCAAACAAAGATATACTAGAAAATAGAAAATGGCTTTGATCTGAGCTTAAAGCAGCTTTGGAATTGTGCTTGGTCACTTGTATGCTTTGTCTTTAGCTTTTAGCTTATAGCTTATAGCTTATAGCTTATAGTGTGTTGTAGTTTTGGGTGTTGCTGTGGTGAATATATCAGAATATATCCAGGAAATAGCAAACTAGTAACTGACTCTCGAGTCTTGGATATAAAGTTGATTTGAATTATCAAAACAAAATTTGATGAGTAACAAAATGATGGTAAATGTAAATGGTAAAGGCAATCAATCAAATTCCAATGTGATGTAAGAATATGTCTTTCGGTGTGATTCAAGTTCAAGCTTGAACCCCTGTCAACTGTCAACAGTGAGAACTTAGAATTTAGAACTTAGAAGGTACCTTTCAGACCGTAATGCTAGCTAAAGACTAAAGTAAGGTGGTGAACAAACAAACAAACAAACAACACAGGTTTCAGTTTATTAGCAAAGCAGAGAACGAAGTGCAAAGAGTGCAAACCTTCTGTCAAGACTCAACCCTCAACCCTTTCATGTGCCGTGATTCTCCCATTTCTCAGACTATAAACAAAAAATCTCCCAAACAAGAGAAATCTTCCCCGCAGAGCCGCACATTTTAATGGCCAGTGTTTACTCTTTACAAAATATAATAATATACTTCCCACTACGGCAACACTCATATTTACCCACATCAATCTTCAATTTCGCGTGATTCTTGAATTTGGTCTATTTTTTTAGTTCCTTCTTAAAACAATCAATCACCTTCAGCTAGCTGCTTCTCCATACTGTAGTCTGTAATTAGACATGTAACCATATCCATATCCATATCCATATCGAAAGTGAAAGTTAACGGTATCTATCAAATTAAACGTTCGAACGTACCGATATTGATACTCTTATATTATACTATTATACTGCATGTATTGAATAGTGTCAGGATAGCTATATCTGATTTGCGACTTGGTATACAATTAAAACTTGAAAGAGTAAAAACTAGAATTTGACATATATAGCAAAGATATATAGGCACTGCATGCTAGAAATGGTGGAGTATATCCGGCCAATATTGAATGAAATAAAAGAACAAATGAACAGGAAAAACAAATGAAAAGGGGAAAAAACGAAGAAAAACAGGAGCAATGTGAATATGCAGTGTGAATGAAAACAGTGGAAAGACAACGAAAAAACAAAAACAGGATTTGTGAGAGGAAAAAAGTAGGATTGTCTATCTAGTGGTTGTGTTTGTAATTGTAATGAAAGTGTATAAATGTAAAAGTATAATTGTTGAGGGTTTATGTGAATTTGTAATTGTGCAGTACGACAATCGTTGCTGTAATGTAATGTAATATGGTGGGTGAATGCTTTGGTTTGCTGTGTGGTAAATTGTAGTTGGGTTTGTGTTTGTGTTTGTGAAATGGTGTGTGTAGTTAAAACCAGTTAACTTGTGAATAGAATCCGTTGATGTTAAGCAGCATCAAACGGTGAAATGTAACTTAAATCTTAGAATCAACATCTTGTTGAATCTTATCGAAAATCTTCTCATCCTCAACCTTACTTTCCTCACCCTCTTTCTTTTCCTCCTCATCACCACTAATTATCTCCCCATTTCCATCAACGACAACAACAGGATGATCTTCTTTAAACCTCTTCAAAACCTCTTCTGAATCCTTCTTCAAAAACTCAATTCTCTGATCAACAAACTGTTTACAGAACTTACTCATATTCTCTTCTTTGAAACAACTAAACTTATCCTTCTCAACACATAAACTCTTCTTCATATCCTCATAAATCTTCAACTCAACATCAAACCCAACATATCCAAACTCATCACCCAAATTTCTAATCTCCTTTTCATGACTCTCATCAAAACAAACCTCTTCATTCATAATGAAAAATGGATTCAGCTTAGGATCATGAATATGATAAAACATAGGATCCACATTATCCTTATCCCATGGGAACCGATAAGCGTACTCGTAAATATACTGGAAATCATCATTCTTCACATCCTTCTCCATTCTAGCGATATTACCTTTCAAGATCTCATAATCCATCAACGGATCATACTGGACAATAGTAGTATCGGCCATCTTACCCAACGACTTCTTATAATACTCACCTAGTCTATCAGGCGCCTTATACAATTGGTAATATGGCTTACCGTAGTAATGAGCAGCTGCGACAAACGTCTCCTTGTCTCCCTCACCAGCACCACCCTGGGACAACAAAGGGTGGTAACCCTGAGGCCCATCTGTGTTATAGTAAGCGGACAACAGTAGGACGTCAAAATGGGTAGACTTACGAACCAACAGTTCGCCTGATTCGGAGGTCCAATCCGGGATAGTGCCTGCTCTATCATGATATGCGACTTGGGACTTATAGTCTTTCAATTGGTCAGAGCTATAGAACAGTGATGGATCAGTGAACATATCATTCATTCTTCTAATCGGTTTATCACCAATCTGGATACCTGCAATCTTGTAATATGCAGGTGCGGTGGTTCTTCTCCAGAAATCAGGCCATGTGATCATTCCGAAATTCTGATACAGTGTGGACTCGAAAATAGGATCAGGGTTCTTAACAGCAAACGAATCCGAATCCATCAAAAAAGTGTTCTCGAAAGATGATGCCAACAATGCAAAACTCTTGAATTGATACCCGCCAAGTCTAAAACCTTCGACATTCTCCTTACCAAACACACGGCTCATGACAATACACTTAGCGTTCAACTTAGGCAACAGATTCTCACAGTAATAACTCTCGTAGTCTTCTTCTTCAGGCAACAGCACTTCAACGGGCAAAACGGATCCAACGTTTCTCAACTGCTTGATAGCCAAAAACGAATACCATGAATAAATACCACCTCCAACAATAGTATAACCCGATCCTTTATAAAATGGTGCTGGTGGAGTAGGTGGGATCTTTTCAACGACGGCCTTATGCTTTGGTGTCAAATCATTGATGAAATCATCATTGAAACCCATCAACTGCGAGACCTCATCTTCAGACATAAGATACTGTGGAGACTCCAACAAATGAATCGACCAAATGACGGGTTTCCCGTTCTGATAATAGGCACGATCAGGATGAGGCACGGACATTCTGTTGTCTTTCAACACTTGTAAGAACTGAGTAAAGAAATTATGGAATAATGGATCACCTGAACTGATATCGATTTGGGAAGCTTCTTCTTCAGTGTACTCTAATTTGATGTAGTCTTTGGCTTTGGTTCTATGTGATTCTGAACTTGATTTTAAGAAGTTTTTCCGTTCAGCGACTAAATCATCATGTTCTTTTTGTAATTTGGCTATTTTGGCCTCCATTTCTTTCTCGGTTTCTGTGACCGCTTTGTCTAACTTGTCGTTCACGTCATGTAATGCTGATGCTTGTTCTTTGGCGTCATCTAATTCAGCTTTCAATTGTGCGTACTCGGTCTCGTTAAATTCAGGCTTGTTGTTGTTATTTGTTGTTGCGAGTGGTTTACCCGTCACTGACACCGAAGCTTCATTAATGATAGTTTTATAAGTTTCTAAACTTGAATTTGAACTGAACGTCACAATGAAATGAAATAACAGGAATATGAACACTAGAGCTGAGAAGAATTGTAATTTGGATTTTCTTCGAAGACCATTTGAACCACTTGTTCTTCTTGAAGGTGAAGGAAATCTTGAACTCATTGCTTTAAAATTGAATGATATGCTGTTGTAACGTTTAATTAGACCAAACTTTCGAAATGAGTGCTGGATCCTATTCGTGTTGTTGTTGCTGTTGTCTGAATTCGTTTTTGATGTGTTGTTAAACTTGGGAGATTGTATGTTGAGCTAGTCGGATGTAATATGCGTGATGGTTGTTTGAAATTGACAGATAACTAACTATATGCACACAAGTTACAACGCACTCGTGAAAAAAAATTTGAGATTCTGAGAGTAGGGGTCTGAGGGTCCTTGGATGAAGATGTGTTTTGAAAGAAAATATGAAGGGTTTTAAAGCAGACAGATGGGTTTGAATAAGGAAGAATGGGAAAAGAATGTGAAACAAAATGGACTGCAAAGATGTGGAAATAACAGAATAGAATATAAGGATCTGTGTGGTCAGTGTGCTTAAATCAAAATCGAAAGGGATCTGTTAGAATCTGACTAAGTGAGGCAGATTGTATTGATCTGAAGAGAACAGAAAAACAGGCAATTCAGGTAAGAACAGAGCAGAACAGAGCAGAACAGAGCAGAACAGAACAGAACAGCCAGGATTATATCTCGTGAGTCGTGAGTATTGACTAGCTTGAACACGGAAAAGAAAGTGGAAAAATAAGATCTTGCACATCAGGATTTCTGGGTTGGAATTGGCTGGGACTTGATTACTCTGTCGTGTCTCTTATAGCACATGGGCTGTGAGCAGTGAGCAGTGAGCAGTAAGCTGTGAGCACATGGGCACAAACTAATTTGCAAATTACCGGGTTGAGTTTAATTGATTGTGTTTCTTCAAATTTATTTCCCGGAATTTACTGATTTCTGTGCGTTCCGCTCGGTTCTCTGTTTTGTTGTGCAGGCAGCTTTGCAGTTTTAGCAGCCCCGATCTGCTGAATCAGATTGTCTGGCTAAGTTCTTGGCAGTCTACTGTGTTGAGTCCTTCAAAGTTCAAAGTTCAAAGTTCGAAGTTCGAAGTTCAAAGTTCACTCCTCCTCGTTTAACAATGCGCCCCTGCGCCCCTGCGCCCCTGTAAATCATAATTGAACTTGCAAACGTTCCCAGTATGAGGATGAAAATCTTCGCTCAAGTCGTCCATAAAAGAAATTTCGTGTCCTGTGTGCCATATCGCTGCAACACCAAGCAGGTCCACCTACACAACACAACACAACACAACACAACCCAGCCAGGTATCCAGGCCACGTAAGTATACCTGCAATGGCATTTCCAAATGATAGATCATCTCCCTGCTAAACTTCAATCTTCAAGCTTAAATCAAAACACAGGTTCCATTAAGGATAAATAGGACGTCATAGTAGGCTTAGCCAAGGAAGAAGGACTAGGAAGAACGGTGTTAACCCACAATTTCTCAAACAATTTCATACTGTGTAAGGTACGCTACGTCGTGTTCGTGTTGCGTGTGTACCTGACTCCTGATGACTCCTGATCGTCCAACCCAACTCAGGGCAACTGTGCAAGCAAGCCTTCTAAGTTCTTAACGGAAATCTTCTGCACCTTATCTTCTTAATAATCATCATGTCATCATGTTAACCATCCAGTACAATTCGGTATCACAAAGTTCACACAAGTGACAAATCCACCTCACGAAGGCGTACAGGGTATACCCTATCAACAGCTTACAAGAAGAAAAAAACCACGTTGATTATCCACTATGAGATAAATATGACGTCTTTTGAGGATATTTCATAGCTATACCTAGCTGATCACTGATGATCCTCGAAAATTTGAGGCAACTTAGCATAATATTGATCTAATCCATGTGAAATTTCAATTATTTTCAATTTTGTTGATCGATCTTGTCCTATATAAACTCCCATGACTCCGATCTGGGTTGTATTAAAAAGGGACTTTAGAGATTTAATATCTTGAAATTTGGGCGTATGTTATCACAGGGGATCAATCAATATTACCATGTGATTGGGAATTTAAGAATCCTGATCTACAACGATATCCATGCATGGGAACTTTTTAAAGTCAAATGACCATGAATTATTCCATTGATGCACATACATGTTGAATGATTTTATACTCTAGAGAGAACGGGCCATACCACCTATACCAGAGGCCGGGTCGATAAATACATTCTGCTCCAGTTTTCAGTGAATTGGTTGAGTTATATAGACCTACCAGATCGGTTGACTTAATATGTTACTTCTGCCTCATACTTCGGTCTACGTTGTAACTGGAATTTGAAAGTTCCTTCATCGCTATTACTAGTGGTTGGTATTGTAAATGGTATCGGCAGGTCGGGTATACGTAAAGCTCAATTTGATGATTTAGAGGTAATTGATCGTGGACTGTTCGGATTTGTATATATAAGCTACATATGTACGGTGGGTATGGCATGCATGTGCTACACTTTCCATCCAAAACTAGAGTATGAAAATTTATTATATGGTGACCTAGCCATTTCTCTTTGTTTTATTGGAATCAAAAACCAAAGGACACAGCTACCTCTCCACAATTCATCTTTGTTTTAATTTTTTTTCTGAAAATTTAGTAATTGACAATTAACATGGGCTCACAAAAACTCTGTATAGAAAACTTTGTTGATCACATCACCACCAAAGGCTGGAAAGACAATGATTTCCCTGATGTCACGTTGAAAATATTAGGAAATGGGTATCGTTTACATAAAAATTGGTTCTATGTCGTTCATCATACTTGAACGGATTGTTGAATTGGCCCAGAAGTTTAAAAGATTCAAATGATGATCAAGAATGTTCAATTTCTGAATTAATTACAGTTTTAGGGACAAGTAATGATGATCGTCATGATGGAAATGATTCAAACACAGATTCAGATTCAGATGGCTTACCAATGGCGGAAATCTCATTGGATGGTGTTGGACCCACCGTTAAGGGTTTTGAAGTTATTTTGAAAAGATTATAAATTGTGATCCCGATATTGAGTGTGAGAAGAAGAACTTTTGACTTTTTTGAAAGCTGGTGATTTTTTTTTGATATTCCTGCTCTGATAGGAACGGCGCTTTTGTATTCTAAAAATGCATGTGTTTCTGATGGTCTTGAACTTATCAAAGCTGCGTTGGGTACAGACTATGGTGAATATTCCATACAATGCATGTCGGATATATTTTATCGGTTCTTTGAAGACTTTGAAACTTTTAAAGTTTCATTTATTGGAAATTCGTAACTTGATGTGTTTCATGAGAATATATCTATTGAAAACTCATCTGAGTTAAAAAAGGCCATTTTGATTTACAAAGTGATAAAAAAATCTGAAGGGAAACAGACATTGGAAATATGATATCAAAGCTGAAACGACTCTTAGAAGAGCATTGAGCCACAAGGTTAGGTATTCAGATATGCCAAAATCTAATTTTAGAGAGCTCCTGAGCTTTGTGGACGAAGAGCAATGTCCTTATGTCAATTCAAAAGTTGTTGTGGACTATGTGACCTTAAATGGAAACTTTAATTCATTATTTTTTTTAGAAGGCTGTTGTTTTAGTGTTCTTTTTTTGTTGTTTCTTTGAATTTGAGTGGAAACAATTGTCAATTCAGTAGGTGATCTAAAAGAGACCGGCATCTCCGCCTGAAATAAAAGTAAAGTTTCGAAAAAAAAGTTTGGAATATGTTGTTTGAAAACATATGGTTGAGGGAATCAGCTATAGTTGATATATGGCTATTGAAAATTTATACGTTTCTGTTCTTTTTATTCATACGAGTTTTCTTATTGAAAAAGTATATGCTGTTTGTAAACTGTTGTGTTGTCATCGAATGAAGTAACCAAATATGATTGATAGACTAGAGGAGTATGGTTCGAGAGAAGTAAACTGTTAACAACATGAAGATACAATCAAGGCTGTGCATCTTTCACTCGTGCGGCACACGCAATTTTTTTTTTCTTGAAAAATTTATATACTTTTCAGGTTGGGTTTTATCAACTACTTGATGAAGCTGAAATCCTACAACTTGTATTAACACAATCACGCAAAAGTCATATCACATACAATAACAACCACAAAATATGGTGAAATCATATCAACGTTATGAACAACTTGATGTGTTTGGTGTAATTGCATCCAACTCAAACTCGATTTTTATTCCATCAACATCAACATCAACATCTGCATCTTCATCATCTTCAACATCAAAAGCGGGACAATTAATAACAGCAGGTTTAGAAGAAATCCTTATATGGGACACCAAGACAGGAACATTAATCAAGAAACTCAAAGAAGGGTCTAACCCAGGAGCATTAGATTCAAACACGCAATCATCACCATCGCAAATTGTTCAACTATGCTATGAACCTGCATCCAACATTCTAGCAGCTGGATATGAAGATGGTTCCATCAAAATCTGGGATATACCAAGTGGATCAGTGATCATCAATTTCACAGGTCATAGATCAGCCATTTCACAATTGAAATTCGATCGTTCTGGGACGAGATTAGTGTCTGGTTCAAAAGATACCACTATTATCGTTTGGGATTTAGTTGGTGAAGTTGGATTGTTTAAGTTGAAAGGTCATACTGATGAAATCACAGGTTTGGAGTTTTTAGCTGAGCCAGAAAATACCAATTTAGATGAGTTGGAAGACTGGTTGATCTCTGTGTCTAAGGATAAGTTGATCAAGTTGTGGGATTTGAAAGCTAGACAGTGTATCGAGACTCATGTTGCGCATAGTGGTGAATGTTGGGCTTTGAGTTTGAATGCTAGTAAAGAGTTGTGTTTTACTACTGGTATGGAAAATCAATTGAAAGTGTGGAGTATTAATTTGAATAATGAGGAGAATAGAATTATCGAATTGGGTACCTATGAAAAGAAAAGTAGGGCCAGAGGTTTGAATATCGAATTCAAGAACACTTCTCAAGGTGAGTTCTTCTTTGTTTCGAATGCAGATAAAACCGTAGAATTATTCAGACTCAGAACAGACAAGGAGCTAGCGAAGGTCATCACTAAGAGAACAGCAAGATTGAAGAAAGATAAAGGGATGTCAGATGAAGAAGTCCAACAATCATTGAAAGAATCTAAAGTTAACATGCTGATTGCTCCCTTCACAACGGTATTTTCAGACAAATCAAAAGTGAAGTCCACAACCTGGGGTACAACAAGCAACAGAAAACTAGACATTGTGTTAACATTAGCCAACAACTCAGTTTCATACCAACATATTCCGATCCCTGAAAGCGTGAAGAAGCATAAGAAAGATGAACAACTCGCACAAGAGAAATACAAATTGGACCATACAGGTCATAAACATGACATTAGAGCCATTGATATTTCAGATGATGATAAATTGCTCGTCACTGGTTCAGCAAATCAATTGAAAGTGTGGAACATCAAGACAAGATCATGCATTAGAACTTTCGACAAGATAGGTACTGTTTTAACAGCTAAATTCTTACCTGGTGGCACCTTGGTCGTTATCGGTACGAAAGAAGGTGTGTTGTCCTTGGTTGATTTGGCATCTTCTTCCATCTTACATTCTATCGATGATGCCCATTCTGGCCAGCGTATATTATCCATTGAGATTACTCCTGATGGGAAGTCCATCTTGACTGGTTCTTCTGAGAAGTCAGTTAGATTTTGGGAGATCCAAGTTGAGAAAGAGCTGGTTCCAGGTACAGAAGACAGATTTGTGAACAAGTTGCAATTAAATCATACAAGAACATTGGAGTTGAACGATGAAGTTCTCTGTCTTAAAGTTTCACCGGACTCAAAGTTATTGAGTGTTGGATTAATTGACAATACAGTCAAAGTTTTCTTCTATGATACATTGAAGTTCTTCTTGAGTTTATACGGTCACAAATTACCGATCTTGAGCATTGACATTTCATTTGATTCAAAACTCATCATCACATCTTCCGCCGATAAGAACATCAGAATTTGGGGTTTGGATTTCGGTGACTGTCATAAATCCATTTTCGGTCATCAAGATTCCATCATGTGTGTTAAATTTGTTCCAAACTCCAAAAACTTTTTCAGTTGTTCTAAGGATGGTATGATCAAATACTGGGATGGTATCAAGTTTGAAAATGTCCAGAAATTGGCTGCCCATCAATCTGAAGTCTGGAACATGGCTATCAGTTCCAGTGGTGAATTTCTGTGCTCTGTTTCCCACGACCATAGTATCAGAATCTGGGAAGAAACAGATGATCAAGTTTTCATCGAAGAAGAAAGAGAAAAGGAAATGGATGAGCTATACGAGAAGGAGTTGTTGGAGTCCTTGGAAAGAGACGACATTACGAAAAGATCAGAGGATAACGGAAATGAAGATGATGTCACCAGAGTTACCAAGCAAACGATGGAGAATTTGAAAGCTGGTGAAAAATTGATGGAGGCTCTAGATATCTGTTTTAAAGAAAGTGAAGATGCGGAACAATATCAAAAGGATTTGAAGGCTTTCAAGTTACGTAAGTTGGCTCAACAACCTATTCCACCAACCAAAAACTCCTTGTTAGCTGCATTGAATGTTGAACCTGAAGTTTACGTTTTGGATGTGTTAAAGAAAATCAAAGCTTCTCAATTGGAAGATGCACTATTGGTGTTACCTTTCTCGTACACTGTCAAACTTTTGAAATTCATTGGTATTTGGACTAATCCTGATAACATCAACAAGAACATAACGTCAATTTCATTAATTTGCAGAACTTTATTTTTCTGTGTCAGATCAAACTCAATGGAGTTCATCTCTCAAAAGGATGAGACTTTCGTGAAGGACATTTCAAAATTGAAAGATCAATTGAGAACTTACTTGAAACAAACAGTCAATGAAGTGGGTTTCAACGTTGGTGGTTTGAAGTTCCTCAAGAACCAATGGAAGATGAATCACAGTTTCGAGTTTGCTGATTCTGAAGCTCAAAATGAACTTAAGGGTGAAGGAAAATCCAGAAAAAGAATGTACACTACTCTTGCTTAATTTTACCGTTTAAGATTTTCTGAATTTGTTCTTATGTGTATTGTTGTTTCTTTTCGCATATATTATATTTAGTAGTGATCATTATATAGATACTAAAAACCGGGATCGAATTAAAATCCTTTTTTTTTTCAAAAAGATAAAGGGCCTATATCGATATGGGGACCGGAAAGGAACCCAATTTGTCAAGACTCAAACTGTCGAAACCACAATAAACCGGTAAGCGGACGCCACAGATCAACTTTTCGATCGCCTTTTTTCAACACTAATTCCTGACAGCAGCCACACTTTCAAAAATAGAGCTACTAACCATTCCATCTAATGAAAGATAATCGAATCAATCAGATGGAATTAGAGCCAAGATAAAACTTGTCATTCAAAATCCACATATTTGAGCTCTCAGTTATCCAAGAAATACCAAGAGAAGTCATAATGTGGTTAAAGGCCGAAAAGGAACCCCACAGTCATTTCATCAGTTGGAGATACACCATATGTGCGTGCTTCGTTGAAGGTTCAAGTTATTAACATCAAGTCTTAAATATTTCCATTTGAAGCTCTTTATTGGCTAGCCACAATTGTTATCATCCCTGATAACTCGATATACACCGTGAATTACGTGACATTAATTGATTGTTATTCAGAGTCATTTTCATTCCCTGGACCATAAACTCTAAAAACATTCTGAAACCTATATAATTCCATTGAATCTGCGTGTCTTTCAGGAACTAGGTAGATCACTTTTTGAACGAAAAATGAAAATGTTTCATCATTGAAAACACAAATATTTGATTCCAGATCGTCCCATTATCACAAAGTGGAACCCCTTGAAAACTGTTTGGAATTTTGTCAAGTTAGATGATCCCTCAACCTTCACAGATGAATACATTGACAAAGCCGTCGACCGTGAAAGAAAACCAAAGAAAGAAAAGACGAAATGGTCCATTTGGAATATTTTTGATGCTTTAAACTGGTATCCATCACATTACAGTTCTTATGAAAGATGGTTCTTGTTCAAGTTTGATGTGTTCATTTTCTTCTTCTTTGCTGCTTCATTCTATTCCAAGTACTTGGACTCAAGTAACATTTCCACTGCTTATGTTTCTGGTATGAAGGAAGAGTTGAACTTACATGGTAATGAGCTGAACTACTTCAACACTTGTTATATCGTGGATTTTGCTGTTTTCCAGATTCCAATTTCCATTTTGATTACAAGACCAGAGTACTCAAGATACTTGATGGTTGTGTGTGAGTTCATGTGGGGTGCTTTAACATTGTGTAATGCATTTGTTCACAAGGCAGAACATGTTTACGTTATCAGATTTTTCGTTGGTGTTGCTGAAGCTTGCTCTTTCCCTGCCACATATGTTGTCTTTTCGTCATACTTGACTGATGAGGAATTGTTCAAGAGAGCTGGGTGGTATGGTGCTTTCTCTAATGCTGGGGCTGCTAGTTCTGGTAGTTTGCAAACAAGAACTTTCAAATCACTTGATGGTGTTAATGGCTTATCGAGTTAGAGATGGCAATTTATCATTGATGCTATCATAACTTTTGGTATTGCTCTTTATGGTTTCTTATTTTATCCTGGTATTCCATCAACGGCAAAATCATTTGGTGTTGTTTTATCAGAAGATGATCTAACGTTCGCTATTAAAAGATTAGAAGGTAAAGTTTCATTTCCTAAAAAATTCACATTGAAGAGTATCAAGGAAACATTCATGACATGGCAAGTTTACGCATGTTGTTTCCTCTGGATATGGCATCATCCAACTTTTTACGATACAACCATAAAACTATATCTCAAATCAAGAAAAGACCTCTACAGCCAATCACAAATAACAGACATGATCACATACATTGATCTCGTGGGGATAATACCATCGGCTTTGTATCCTCCTATAGCCAGTTACTATGGTAAAGCTCCAATATTTGCTCTTGGTATGTTTTGTGCTTTCTATACGGCAATCATCTTCATAGTCTGGGTTCCAGAAAATAATCCATTAATGTTGCCTGTATTTTCCCTCCAGCAAGGTTTCAGAAATGGTTTGGCTCAGACGTACTATAGTTGGATTGCCACCTTGTGTAAAGATAACACTGAGAAGAGAGCAATTGTGTTAAGTGTTAACAATTGTCTAGCATATGTCACCAATGCATGGTTGATTCCCATTCAATAGAATATGAAGCATTCACCTAAATTCACAACCGGTTATAAAGTCAACTTGGGTATTGTGGCGTTTGCTATCGTTTATGTGTTGGACAAGTATGATTTAGTTTTGTGTCCTAAGTATGCTGGTAATAGACACACAAACACAACGGCAGATGGTTATTTGATTCATGATCCTGACCAAGAACATCATATTTTGGGTGCCAAGTATAGTAATGATGAGGCAGGCTCTAATCCTGTTGAAATTGGTTCTAGTGATTCTGATCTTGAAAATAAAGGTGAAGTTAAGGTGAAAGCAATTACGCCAACCAAGGAGAAGTTGTGAGTTAATATTTTCGTCACTGATCGATGATATGAGTTGTTTTTTCTAAAGTTTTGTTTGATTTCTATTTGCCCGGGTATTCTTGAATCATAAAGAAATTCTACCATATAAAACAGAGCGGAGCGGAACTTACAGAACAATATCAAATGTGATTCCAGCCGGTCCGTGGACCGTGGACCGTGGACCGTGAACGATCCGACCTAGACATGCAACCATATCTCGTTTAGATTAGTATGCGGTTGACGCGTGAATTATCGCATACGTAAGTTGTAACCAAAGCCACCTGCAAATAATAACATGTGTATTGTGGAAGGCTATCTCCTAAATACTACCCTTTATCTCCTAGACCTGATATCTATAATCTCTACGATGTCAAAGTTACTGAATACAAAGACTACATTCTTTAAAAGATCAATTGAAGGAATTGAAACCCAAGAAACACGAAAACACTAAAATTGAAACATATGTACAAATGAAACATAAAAAATTAAAAAAAAAGCTAAGTACCAGAGCTCATGAAAATGCAAAACGATGAAAGCGGAATGTCAGACCGTAAGCCGCTAAAACTAAAATATTGATATTTGACCTATATTTAGACACAATAAAAAACCTCTATGAAAAACCTTTAATTGAATGACCACATATATATCTCTGATACATATATTTGGAACATCAGTGAGAATAAAACCATAAAACCATACACCCATATGAATCAATGTGTCAAAAGACTGAATTTTGTGTTGAGAAATGAGTTGATGAATGGCAGTGTAGATTTACCACACTCTTGATCAGAAGAAGTAATCTCTTTTGTTGTGACAGTAACCAATTCTTTTTTCTCAGAGGATGAAAATTCTGAATTTAATTTCTGTTGCCCCTGTTTTTCTTGTTCTTGTTCTTGTTCTCGTTCTTGTTCTTGTTCTTGTTCTTGTTCTTCTTGTTGTGATTCAAAGAAATCATCATAGATGACTTGAGGTTCCAACTGTTCATAGTCGAACAACTCTTCGTCCTCTTCGTTTCCTTGACTATTGAGGCTCATTGACATCGAGCTAGAGTATGATTCAGATGGAGTTAGACTGGAAAGAACCATGCTGTAAACTTCGTAATCAGATGAAGACATTTTTGTGTGTATAAAATTTGAAAAGTAGTTGAGTTTCGTGTAGAATATAAGTCGTCTAGTGATGGATTGTATTGATGGTAGTGTGATGAGACTTGTATTAGTGACGTTTGATAATGTGTATCAGTGGTAAAATGAAAGAAACAAAATACATCCAAACACACATACTTTAACATCTGAAAAAAAAAGAGGGAAGCACCAACTTTTTATACCACGTAACTCATCGAAATTTCTACATAGTTCTGACTGGCTTTTGTCTCGGTGAATCAACGGCCCTAAAAGTCCGAAGCGCTTACAAATGTCTGTCTCCGAGCATGCGAGATTGAAAATTCGTATATAAAGGTCAGAAAGGGTGAGTTACGGCCGATCAGTGGGACACGCTGGATCCGGCTGCCGGAGCTTCGGCACAGGTGCAACTTGAGGTTGAGCCTGCCAGCCTCCAGCACCGATCATGGAGGTAGGAGGTAAGAGGTACACCGATGGTAAACACTCAGAGGCTGACAAATGACATTCACTAACATTAATCGGCCTTGTACACCGTTTATCCATTTGTCGTTTCAGACTGCGGTCTTTCTTCTATCTAATTTACATGTCATGACCGAATATATCAATTGAGTCGTACCGTTGTTGAATGGGTGATTAACTATAGTAGTTTCGTTTGATTCTACGTAAGAGGCTGATCCGAGTGGATTATCTTCATGAAAAACTGAAACCTCATATGGCAATTTTGGGAAAAATATGGACATGCAATTGCCAATCTTGTACATATAGTTTCAGCCATGTCTAAGATTATAGCTGCTGGTAATGGGCATCCGGATCTCTTTCTAAACGACATATACAATTAAGAATTGTTGGATTTCAATTTACCAGGAAACCTAGCTGGATATATCGATTGTTTAGCCATATGTTCAAACAGATGGAAGTTTGTAAGTGAATAATTTACAATTTGCAATGTTGGTCACCTCGGTCTCTGAGCTCCACGATTGAATTTTGAAAAGCTGTAATTTACTGTATGGTAGTTTCTCAAAACTTCTAGACTGATCTCCAATCAACTATGAACACATTTCAGCTGGTTTCTGTTTAACACACCTATAATATCGCCGAAATATCTGTGAAAATAGATTTACACCGACCGGCCGAAAGTTGGTCAACACGCATCATTCAAACAGCTATGAACACCTCAATAACTTGTGGGGCCAACCTTACAACTTTTGCTCTATATCTTGTGACAGCTCATGAGTCATGGTTTATTCGACTTATGAGGAACAGGGTGGATATTCTTTCTTTTTTTCCTTCACTTTTTAATTATAACCTTCACATTTGTTCGATTATGAAGATCAAATACAGGACTCCATTTCTGCCCAGCTGGCAGCTAACTAGAATAGAATGTTTAAATCATGACAACTTAATACATTTTTATGCTAAGTCAGGTAATTTTTCCACGCAGGGATTCACTAGGGGGAACTTTTGTGCACATAAATTAATCCGAATGTTCAGTGACAGTAATTTGAAGCTTTTTTCAACCTTCAAGCGCGAAGGCGTCATGACGTATATCTGTATGATTCTAAACACCCAAAAAGGGTTGATTGTCTTTGTAAAAGACGTACTGTCCAGTGTCGAAATGATTCAAAATTCTGTAAGGACGATCTGTATATCAAGCTTGACATCATATTGATCATCAATAAACCCTTGAATTGTGTACATGATAAACATGTAATTACAAGGAAGATGAAATGAATATCCTTTCTCTATCATACCGTCCCATGCGATGAGGTGAGAGCGCTATCTGATAGTCTCAAACCTAGAATCGAAGTACCTGGCCAAAACTAAATTTTACAAAGAAGCTATGTTTGAAAAAAATGTATATTTGAATGTGAAATGAGTCAGACAAAAAAACAGAAAATGCGAGTTGTAAACTCTGGTATATGTAAGTTAAAAAAAGAGCGAATGATAAATGATACAATGCAATGAATTAGTAATTTAGTTGTTGTTTTTGCTTGAAAAAGAGTTGGATCCTGAACCCTTAAATGAATGGTCTAAATTGAAGAAAAGAAGTAGGAAAGAGTAAAATTCGGTAATCGATATTGGAATCAATGCCCATTTGATAGTTTTGAAGAACCTACTTTCCCAGTAAATCTCACCTTGATGGCCCAAGGTTGTCTCTCTTATAATTATACCAGTATATGTGGTAGTCAAACATAAAGCAGCAAATAGGACAAACCAAGCGTACAAATCATTAGCTTTGGAAATGGAAAACACACTCAAAATTGTTGAGATGATAGATAATCCAGTTAAAAGACATGCACAACCGGAAATACCACCAAAGACAACAGCTGGATCAGCAATAGAGACGATCAATAAAAGTATGAAAGGTGCAAATAAAGAAACTGCTGACTTCTTCTTCAAATTGAAACCAACAGTTGAACCATTGTCGCTATCCATCATGGAAAGAATTCTTGAATTTGATTGGGTTTGTTGTTGTTCTTTGAAACCAGCATGATGGCTGATTTGATAAGCTCTTCTGAAGTCAAACAGGGACAATGTAAAAGCCGTAAAACTTGCAAATGTGGTAACCAAGCATAACCAATATTGCCAATCGGAATGGCCGTTCATTATTTCTCTGATAGCATGAATCAGTTGAAGTGAAGCGGCAATGAATGATGTAAATGAAACAGATGTTAGAAAGCCATGACATATAACGGTTTGTATGTATGGTGAAGTAAGGTTAATCAACATGGCAAAGGTATGCATCGAAACAGAGACTACCGTGACATTAGGAGGTGGATATGAAAATTGTGGTGATAGAATAAACGGACATGTCGCTATTGCTGTGAAGAGTTGTAGAAAAGAGGCTAAATATAGTTTTTTGATAGGCGTGATCATGATCTCTGATATGGGTTTTGTTATTTGATGGTGGTGATGGTGATGGAGTTGGACTTGTACCTGTACCTAAGAAAAGAGGTGAGTGGTTATTTTTGGTGAAATTGAAGACTGGGATTTTGGACAAACTATTTGATTGTTGAGATAAGCCTGAGTTCAGCACCAGGGTTTTTCAGGATTCTGTGGTGGTTGTTCAGATGGCAGACATACACGAATATAAAGCAGCAGTAGCACACATGTGCAGAGATGTCGAACAGAATTGTGGGCCAACTACATTTGATCAATTCAGAGTACGCATATGGACAATGGAAAGCTCGACCTGCGTTTCTGCGTTTTTGCGTTTCTTTCTAACGTTTTCTTTACAAATTACAAGCCTATACACTATACGTATGCTATTATTAACCCATGCCTGATCCAGCACCGGCACCGACACTATCACGTGCGTTTGTTTCTCTCCAAAATTTTCAACTTGCGTAAACACTGAACAAGGCAGAGTACGGCCAGTGCAGAGCAGTACACTATTATGAGGTCTAATTGATCTTAAAACTCAAGCTTCATGGCCAGAAACTCGGCACTTGAACCTGTTTTTCCAGTTTTTTGGGGTATATTTATAATTGATAATTCAACATAATCGTATCGAAAACATTGTCATGTAGTTTTCACAGTATACCGGGTTGACAAGGTATCACTAATGATCATGTTCTTTTTTGTTTGTTTGTAAGTAAAATTCGAACGCGCTAGAGCTCTTAGTAAGTACATAGAGCAACGATGCAAAAATTCAAAATTAGCTTTGAGCGTTTACAACTGATGAAATTTCAGCATATAAACCACATCGACAATCGACTCAGTATTGAACGGACGGTTTTATTAAACCTGGAAGTGAATCTCTTACACATGTATATTAACTTTAATCATATATATAAGAGCACTTTATTGTCTACGTATACATCTTAATTGAGACGTATACGTGCGTTTCCTTAATCTCAATAAAAAACACCAATTTAAAAATCGAAAAACATGTATGCACGCAATTACTAACAATTTTAAACTTGACAACTTCACATTCTACTCATGGAATTTTGAAATAGTAATACAGTTAAAAATACCCTGGACAACAAAAAAGAACAAGTTAGTTCGATTGAATGACCCATGTAAGAAAGGATTGGTAAAAATAAGTACAAAAATGGACGAGTTGGGAATCGAACCCAAGACCTCTTGCATGCTAAGCAAGCGCGCTACCAACTGCGCCACACGCCCAAAAGAATTCCGATACCGGGAGTCGAACCCGGGTCTGCCCGGTGAAAGCGGACCATGATAGCCGTTACACTATATCGGAAATTGATGCTCTTATAGGGAGTGGTTATGGGAAATTGGGATTGGCTAGAGATAGGCTAAGTGAAGATAGCAGGATGTCCCAATAGGGTAAGTGCGG